>APFE030236157.1:263657-311689 GCA_000404065.3 Pinus taeda
GTTTCGGTCCATGGTTTTGGACGCGATGTTTTTCAGTCCATGGTATTGGATGCTTCGGAATGTATAAATATGTATTGTAACATTGAAAGGAACATAATGAAAAATCAAGCTGGTAGTCCCGGTCTTGGGATCCAGTGGGAAATCTCTGTGTATATGTGTTTTATGTGTTATGCTCTCGCATTTTTATTTTTCCTATGATTTAGAATTCATATGCAGGTAATTTCTGTATGGGGTTAAAACCTACACCCAAGAATAGAGAGAGAGGTACACTTGTCTTGAGGATTTATAATTTGAATTAGGGAGAGAGAGAGTTACACTTATACAAGAGAGAATATTTAGTGAAAGTCACAAATCAAATTGAGTGAGGGAGTTACAAGTGCATTTAATGAGGAAGAGCTAAATTTTTTCCATACATCGAATTAGTGAGAGAGAGTTACATTCTATAAAGTGTAGAGTTACTATTTTATTCCAAGGGAGAGGTTTGATTTTCCAGGTAAGAGATTCTCAATTTAATTGAAATTCCATGAGACTATTGAGAATTCATTTTTTATAAATCCATTAAAGGTGAGTGACTTTAGACTATTTTATAAATAATAGTATCATAATAATAATAATAACACTAGTAAGGATAAAATATTAATTCTTGACTTGTATAATCATGATTGATTTGATTTTAAAGTGGATTCCCTATGTCGAGATCATCCTTGACCATTTAGACATGACCTTCTATTTTTGGAAATTCACTTCCAAATTGAGATGTGACTTACTATTTTTTTGAAATTAATATTAGAATTGTTAGAAATGAAATTTTATTATAGGTGGTTCAAACAAAACTGAAAGATATGATTTATTCTAGGAGAAATTCATCCCCGAGCTACAAAATTTAACACTCCATCTCAGTTAAGGAGGAATTTCTTTCTGCATCAAAGGTCTCTACTTCCTCTCATCTCTTTCATTAATCTCAGTTCAACTTTTCTCTATAAAATTTGTAAAAATGAAGTCAAAATATAAATAAGAATCATCCACTTGACACAAATTTGGAAAGGAAAGGATCATCACATGTCACATAGACAAGGATTACACTCAACCAATTTTCATCTCAAAATTAAGTGATAGAACATAGGCATCGCATAGAAAAGACTCAAATAAGTCACACAAACAAGAATCAAACACAACCATGTTTCTTTAAATGTCAAGTGGTGGAACACCTAGATCCTAAACAAGTCACACAAACAAGTCTCACTAGACCTATTGGCTAGGTAGGTGGCTCTTCCCATGTCCTAGACTATTGGTCGAATGCACACTAAAGCCTACTCTTGTGGCACAAACTACACAAGAGGTCCCTCATCCTCAGGATCTTTCTGATATCATTCCCTAATCTTGTGAGCTCTAAAAGGAGCGAAAGGAAACTCAAAGTTCTCAAAGAACTATGATTGCTTCGTGGAAGGGTGTCCAAAATTCTAAGTTTCCCTCTAAAAACCAAGAAATTTCCTTTCGATAAAGGCTTGGTAAGAATTCCAACTATCATATCATCAATGAAGATGTCATGCAAACTCACTGCTCCTCTCTACACCATATCCCAAATATAGTGATACTTAATCTCAATATCTTGGACTTGTATTTTCCGCAAGATGAATCCCACTCTCATTTCAACAATATATAACTATTGTGTTTGAAACTTGCTCAAATATCTCCCAAAAAATATTTCTCAGCAAAACTTCCTCACAGCTGGCCATGCTAGCAGCATGTACTCAAATTCAATCGTACTCAGTGCAACAAACTTTTGCTTTATACTCCTCCAAAAGATCATGGAATATCCCAAGCTAAAGCAACACCCTGAAGTCCTATTTTTATCAACATAATTACCATCTCGATAAACATTAGTATATCCATGAGGTCTTCTATTTTTGGTAGTGTATTTCAATCCTAAATTGATAGTTTCATGCATGTATCTGAGTACGTGTTTTGCAACAATCCAGTGGGTAGAAAAAGGATCAATCATATGTTGACTTAAAGTGTTTACAACAAAGCATATGGCATGCCTAGTGTTTCAAAAAAACATCAAAAAACCAATGAGCTGTCTATACACTATAGGATTTTCCAGATTAGGTCTTTCAACTTTGCCACATAATTTATTAAAGTTCATTCCCATAGGAGTATGCATGGACTTACATTCTACCATAGAAAATATTTGAAGAAGCTTAACAACATATTTTCCTTGAGAAAGATAAATTTCACCTAGTCTTTGCCAGAACTCTAGACATAGAAAGTAATGCATCAAACCAAGGTCTTTCATTTCAAATTCATAAGATAACTCCATCTTACACTAGAGGATAAGAGGTTCCCCTCATGTCAATAATAATAAATTTCACCTAGTCTTTGCCAAACTCTATACCTAGAAAGTAATGCATCAAACCAAGGTCTTTCATTTCAAATTCAGAAGCTAACTCCATCTTACACTAGAGGATAAGAGGTTCTCCTCACGTCAATAATAAATCATCAACATACAATAGCAAAATCAAAATATACCATAGACAGTCTTGAAGTAGAGGTTTAGGTCTGCATTGCTTCTGGTGAAACCAAGCTTCACTAGGTAGCTACCAATGTGAGCATACCAGGCTCTTAGAGCTTGATTTAGCCCATATAAGGATTTCTCATGTCTGCATAAACAATTTTCCCTGTCATGCTCTTCAAATAATTGTGGTTGTTCCACAAATACCTCTTCCTTGAGCAAGCCATGCAAGAAAACCATTTTCATGTCCATTTGGTAAAGAGTCCATTCCTCGCTAGAAAATGAGGTAAAAATAGATTGAATAGTAGTATATCGAGCTACAAGTACAAAAATATCTTCATAATATATTCCCTCTTTATGAGAGAAACCTCTAGCTACAAATATAGCCTTATATTTTTCAATACTACCATCTACACCATGTTGAATCTTAAATAACCATTTGTAAGTGAGAACAAAGTTACCTTGAGATCTAGGAACCACTTCCTAGACAACGTTCTAGATTATGGACTCATATTCTTCAGTCATGGCATATTTACAGACTTGTTCTTTTGCAGCTTCTTCAGAGGTGAAAGGTCCTATCTGAATGATGTTTCTGATGGCAAAAACATACACTTGAAACTGACTTGGCTTCTTACTTTCTCTAAATGTTTCTCTTGGGGAAACATGTTTCTAAACCTCTTGAAAGGTATATTGCAGCCATAATGGTCTCTTTTTGGTAGGAGGATCATGTGGTGGATGATCTAGAGGATCCATGGAACCCATCGGATTATAAACAAACTCATTCTCAGGTTTCGGTTAAGACTCAGATGCAAACTCTTTTTCATTAACAACTTGTCTTTCAAAAATGGCAGGAGGAGAGTCTATTTCTTTTCCAAGAGTTGCATCTTCATCAAATGTTATGTATCTACTAAATTCTATAGTTCTTTAACCAGGTACATAAATTCTATAAGATTTTTAATTATCACAATAAATAAAAAACGTATCTTTCTTACCTGAAGCTTCCAATTTGTTTCTTTTCTCTTTTGGAACATGTAAATACACAAGACTTTTAACCTCAAATGGCTCACCTCAGGACTTTCACCAGTGAAGACTTCTTTAGGATTCTTATTTTCTAAGGCTTAATGAGTATTTTGTTTTTCACATAAACAATAATATTTGAATATTCTTCCCACTAAAATTTGGTAGCTTTTGATCATACAACATGGCTTTGACCACTTCCATAATGGTTTTGTTCATCCTCTCAGCCGCACCATTTTGTTGTGGATTGAAGGACACAATGGTTTCTTTATTTATTCTATTGTCTTTGCAAAGATCATTAAAATCATTAGAGGTGAAATCTTCCCCATTATCAGATATGAAAGCTTTGATCGTCTTTTTAGTTTGATTTTCAATTAGAGACTTGACATCTCAGAACATGCCAAATACTTCCCCTTTATTTTTCAAAAAGAATATCCATGTCTTGCGAGAGAAATCATAAAAAAAAAATTATGAAATACAAGTAGCCACCAAAAGAAGTAACATGCATAGGTCCACATAAATCAGAATGTATGAGTTGAAGTACCTGCCTAGTTTTTGTTATGCTTAAAGGGAATGGTACCTTTACATGCTTTCTTGCACATCCTGGGAAAACTCCTTCATGATCCATTATGACCTCGAGCATTCCATAAACTATCTTCCTTACATGAGGTAAGTCTTTCTAGTGTAGGTGAACAGATCTTCTGTGCCATAGCTCACACTAAAGATGAGTATCATGGACTAGTGCATGAATGGGTTTACCATTGGATTTGTAAATCCCTTCACATATTGATCCAAGAGAGAAGGATTCTCTTATACTTGAGTTTAAACGCCAGGTTACAAATTTTCTATTAATAAAATCAACTTTTGTTCCTTTATCTTCTAGAGAAAATATGGATACAAGATTCTTTTTCAAACCAAGTACATAGACAACTTCTTGCAGAAAAATAGATTTGTCATCATCTAACTGAAATGAAATTGAACCATAACCTTTAACTTGGTGAGTAGAATTATCTCCATGGATAACATTTAAATTAGTCCCCCTCTCAAGTAGATTAGATAGTTCTTATTTGTAACTAGTAACATGTTTGGAGGCACCACTATCAACTAGCAAACTATCAAATGAATTTGCAAAAGAAGAACTAGAAAGAGCATAAACAAGAAAATATTCTAGTTGATTTTCCACTGCATTATTTATATACCTTAGATTTCTTGTTTTCTTAGGTTGTCCTTTGCTTTTCAGAAGTGTATTTTCTATAATCAAGTTTGTTTTTGAATCTAGGTGCTCTTCTTCATTCTCTACAGTCACGAGCAAAGTGACCATGATTTTGACTGTTAAAGCATCTAAATTTTGACATAACTAGATTACCTTTAAAGGAATCATTTGATTTAAAAGCATATTTCTTTGAAAAATGCAGAAATCCTTTATTAAATTTCTTTCTCTTGTCATAGACTGAAAATGAAGTAGGTTCTCCTTCTTCATGATGAGAAATTCTCCCTCTAAAGATAATTTTGTCCTCCTCTTGAATACACTTTCCTAGGAGCTCATCAAATGTGGGAATAGTGTTAATATTGTTGATGGGGGTGATAAAAGTCTCCTAAATAGGAGAAAGGAATCGAAGCACAGTCAACGCCATTTATTTGTTGGGTACAACTTCACCATCTATCAACAATTGATTCCTGATTTTAGTCATTCTTAGGAAGTATGCTTGAACTTCTCTCCTTTGTTCATCTTGATGTTGTTCAACTGATTCTTCAAGGGCAATCATCTGGTTCAAGTTACCAATTACAAACATGACAATTGGGTTTTCATACATTTCTTTAGCTTTCTTCAAACCAGAAACATAAGTAATGAGATAATCAATAAGAGAATCAAAGATAAGTTTTCTATCTTTGATTTCACCCTTTTTACGTTTGGATTTGACAACAACACTTGCATTCTCTGGTGCATGAACTACTGTGTCGTCAACATACTCCAGAAATTCGTGTTCTTCAAGAATAATATCTAGCCTTGCTTTCCATGGAACAAATATTGAAGCATCATTCAACTTCTCTTGTACCTTGAAGTAGGACGAATTCATCTTGATCAAAAAAATTTGGTAGCAAGTGGAGTCTCTTCAAGTTATCTTTGGTCTCCTTAGAATTGTCTTCACCAAGGCTTTGATACCATGTTAAAAATAAGAAACTTATATGCATAAACTTAAAAATTATTTGCATAAAATTAAAATATCTATGAAAAAAATTAAATGTACTTTGCAGAAAACTGAGTTTACTTTGCAAAAAGTTGAATGTACTATGTAAAATTTGAATTTACTTTGCATGAGTTGACTGTACTTTGCAGAAGACATAATTTACTTTACAAAAAGATGAATTTACTTTGCATAAATTTGAATGTACTTTGCAGAAAATTGAATGCACCAGCTTGCAAAAAAATGAAGGTCCTATCGTGGGACTTGAAAGTACTTTGCATAAAACCAAATTTTCTATGATGTTACAATTACTTAGAATGCAAATTTATTATTCAAAACTTTTTAGATCAACAATTGTAGATAGAACATGAACATAAGGATCATATGAAGATAACTAAGCATAAATGTGAGACATTGAGATTTAGGTCCAATGACCAAAGAAAAAACCCTCAAGGGGAAAACCTAAATGATTCATCTTCTATTAGATTTCTTCAATTGTTCAGAAGAGTACACACACACACACACAGAGAGAGAGAGAGAGAGAGAATAAATAAAGTCACCAATATCTGATCAACTTGCAGCTAAAGTTATCTTTCTCTTTGCTTGAAGATATCTTCCTTCTCTTGATCATATATTGTCCTTCACACTTGTTCCAACTATTCCCTTGATCTTTCTCTTCACTTGCTCTCACACTTATCTTACACACACTCAACACTTTCTCTCCTTCTTCATAATGAGCATGGTACTCTCAACTCTCACTTTCTTTTGCTTAAATAGATGAGAAAGGAGAGGAGTTACAAAATGAATTCATGCCTCGAGCCAACAATAGGAAAATCAAATTCCATGAGGGAGGAGTTACTTGAGGGGAAGTGTAACTCATCCCAAGAATAGAGAGAGAGGTACATATTTCTTGAAGAGTTACAATTCGAATTAGGGAGAGAGATAGTTACACTTAGACATGAGAGAGTATTTTATGAGAGTTGCAAATTGAATTGAGTGAGGTAGTTACAAGTGCATTTAATGAGGAGGAGTTACACTTTTTCCATACATCGAATTAGTGAGAGAGAGTTACATTTTCTTATGTGTGGAGTTACTAGCTTATTCCAAGATAGAGGCTTGATTTTTCAAGTATGAGATTCTCAATTTAATTGACTTATTCCATGAGACTATTGAAAATTTGGTTTTTATTAATCCATTAAAGGTGAATGAAATTAGACTATTTTAGAAATAATAGTATCATAATAATAATAATACTAGTAAGGAAAAATATTAATTCTTGACTTGTATATTCATGATTGATTTGATTTTAAAGTGGATTCCATATGTCGAGATCATCCTTGATCATTTAGATATGATTCTTTATTTTTGGAAAGTCACTTCCAAATTGAGATGTGACTTACTATTTTTTAATCATATTAGAATTGTCAAAAATCAAATTTTATTATAAGTGGTTCAAACAAAAGTGAAAGGTATGATTTCTTATAGGAGAAATTCATCCCCGAGCTAACAAATTTTAACGCTATTAAGGGTTTTGTTCTAAACAAATTATAGTAGGGAAATGGCTACATTCACTATTGTTTTTTGAGGCATAATCTCTCCAAAAGGTGGCGTTTTCTATGGGAAAACCGAGTTTATTTGAGGTGCATGCAAGGTGGACTGAAGGCACAAAGACTCCAGCCTCTCTATGATCTAATCGAAGAATGGCTGATGTATTTTGAGCACATGATACAAAGCCTTTTAATCACAAAGAACTTGAATAATTTTGTATGCCAAAACCTCTTGTAATTTTGCATCATCTTTCGGCATCATTTGAGGACTTTTGGTCCAATTAAGGACCATTTGTTGTTGTAGACCTGAGTTAGCTTGTGAAGGTTATTTGGCCCTGAGATAAGAGTCAAAACCAAGGACTTTAAAAGAGAAATTAAACATAATGCATCGTTATCAAAATAGTGTTCTCTGAAAAATGTTCTAGGGATAAGACAATGAATAATAATTTCAAAGCCATTCAATGAACATAATATCCCTCCTTGAGAACTTATGTAACTTGTAGGGTTTCTGAAGCAATGTATTTCTTTCTAAAAGAAGGTATTTGTGATGCGGTTACAGTTCACTATGATTTATTCAGCCTTTGACCAATAGAAAGACCTTGGATTTTTAATATATAATTGCATATTCCTTTGAGAAACATTCTTATTCAAGGAAGAATTTTGGTCTAATGACAAAAGGTGACTTGGTATTCTATAATAGTCAAGGCGTGTTCATGGAAAAAATCACTATTGGATGAAGGGTTCTATGTTTCTTGGAGTATATGGACTTTGGACAATTTTTGAACCTTCAAAGCAGTGCTGCTACATGACTCTTGGCATTGTATATTTACTTAAGTAATAGGGATCTAGAGTGAAATAAGAGAAAATTTGAAGAAACAATTGTCCTTTACCATCTCAGTGAAATCTACATTGAAGAAAGGGTTTAGTGACAATAATTTTGATTATAAGACAAAGGTCGACGTCAAGGTATTTGATAGTAACAATAGTGTAGTAATCTAGTGCAGTACCTAATTATCGATATATTACAGTTTTATTTTAGGCCTAATGATATTCTGTTGAATTCCATGTTGAAAAGGCAAGGGGTTTGATCAAATTGAGATAAAAAATAGAGTTGTTATCAACATTTGTGTAGCACATGTATACACAACAAGACTGTAGTGGGAAGGAACATTATCATATCTACCTTTCCATATATATGCTACTTACCTTGTTGTTGTCACGGGTATGCTAAGAAGAAGAATGTTATTGAGAAGTTGGTCTATTAATGAATTTTCCAAGGGATGTTGCTAGGGTTTGCTATAACTTGAAGTGCTTGTTGAGTGATTACTATTGACGTCCAAAGCAATATAATAGTTGATGTTGCTAGAGGACTGATAATAATAGGATTGATGCTACAGTTTGAATTTAGTATTTGACGGGTTTAACTTGTTGAGCATAGGTATGTATTCTAGAGAGGTATTTGCTAGTGATATGAAGAGAAGTGTTTTTTATACATCAATATATTTGATGATTCAACTAGGGTTGATCTTTTGAACAAAAGAAGTTGTAGCTACTTCTGATAATCTTGAATCAATGATTTCGACAAGTCAACAAAGTATTTTTGATATCATTTATTTTGGTATTGAGCACAGGTGGATAAAGTCTTAAAATTGTGAAACGTTGTCTACCAACTGATCAGGGTGTAAGGGTGGTGCAATGACGGAGAGTGGACTCTCGTTCAAGTTGGAGCCCGAGAACACTCTAGGGAAGTAGGGTGGTGCTAGAGTAGGTTGTATCTTGCACATGGAATTGAAGCATCCATCCAGTAGCAGCGAGTAAATAAGGTGTTGGGGCACTGTTTTGGAGAAATTGGTATCTACAGATAAATAATAATTCCCTAGATAAGTAGCCATATCGAGAACAACAGTTTAAAGCACTTTAATATTTTTCTATAAACAATAGATAAGACAAAGAGAATGGGAGGACCTACTTGTACTTTATCTTTCCTCTTGTCTCCTTTGTATCAATCTTGTCCCTCCTTCCCGTACTTAACACGCTTAAGAAGTACCTCTAAAAATCAAGAAAAGACAAAGAACCAATCAAAGCAAAAGATCTATTGATTACAAGTAAATGGAATCAGATAAATTCGCACATACAAGCATCACATATCAAGATAAGCATATGGAAAAAGGTGTAAATACTTTATTGAATAGAAGGAAGAATTACAACCATGAAGCCTAATTCAAAGTCACTCTTCCAGCTTTGGTTCCATCCACATCACATCATAAGCATAATGACACTTAAAATAGTATAAATTCTCAAACTAACATTATATCCTTACAATTCATCAAACTCCAGCCCCTTGATCACTTAGATGAGTGCTCAATTTATAGGAAGATGGAGGAGGTTTTTTCATCAATGAAGGTATTGAATGGACTTCCATACTTAGAATTAGTTCCATGGAGGAATGGATGAGAGGATAAGAGGTATCTTAACTTATTCCTCATCCATTTTCAAGCTCATAGGAGATGATAAGTTTGGGAATCTTCTAGATGGATCCAAAATATAAGAATATTCCTAGAACCCTATGTGAATTTCGGTCAACCTCGCCCAACGCAAGTCAAAGTGGGCCTAAGTGCTCTACATAGCACCCTTGCATGTGCCTAAGTGCTCTACACAACACCTTTGCATGGGCCTAAGTGCTCTACAGAGCACCCTTGCATGGGCCTAGCTATGCTGGTCCCTCTAGGAGTCCTAAAACACTGATTTGGATGATGGGGGTGATGTGCCCAAATGGATCTGTAACAGTTGCCCCCTAAAGCATGAAGCCAAAAATGTAATGTCGAGTGAAATGCTTTACAATTTGATGAGGAGGTTCCAAAGTGGTTGGTGACCTGGATTGATTACAATACAATATCATGATATTTTGATTTTTCCTCATGAATTGCTGAGGGAAGGCATACATACCCATGCTCAACATATAAACTTTCATTACAAGTACATGGACAATCATCTACATATATAGACCCATGATTGGAATGACCATCAATGTAAAGCCATTGTACAGATGATTTGGTACATTTCCTGAAATCGCAACCCAGATGAATGAAACTAGATTCGGGGTCTTCTATCTTGTTCAATCGTTCAGTCAAGTACAAGTCTAACCATGCAAATATGTGATCTGAAGTTGAACATGGGAAGACACTATCTGATTACCAGCCAATGATGTAAGTCGTTAACAGACGCGAGAGAAATCATCGATAATGATAATGATCCTCAAGGTACCGTAGTACATTATGCATGGTGTGAATGGATGATTTGATGTCGAACACCATACAAAGACTTTGAGTCGAAGGCCATTGATGTATGCAAGCCTCAAGGTACTGGAAGGGTGTTTCTAAGTCAACTTCTTGGATAATAAGATGATGTTGACAAGAAGTGACTCATCGTAGGAGGCCTTTGATGTATCCCACATCAATGACATGAAACAAGTATAATGATTTTGGATACAGAATTTGACTAATGACACAAGGTTCAGGAATGTTGGTCATGAAAATGAAGGTTTATGGTATTGCAAAGGATGAATTTTAACTGAATGACTTCTCTTGAACATGTCGGCGGCACTGAAATGAATTGGTAGAATTGACCCAAAACAAAATGATGGATAATATGATAGACCAATGGTATGATAACCATCAAGTTGATAAACCAACCCAAATAGTCACGATGATGAAGTGAAAGTGTCATGTTCAAAAGCGACCTACTACCAAAAGTGGTTTACCCCTTTTTCCATTTTCCCCAGTCACGACTAACCAGTACCTTTTTATTTTTTATCAAGCTTGAGGAGGATAACATATGCTTATTGTAAAATTCCACCCTTTAGGTGAACCTATTGACCATGTTCAGTCAATGTATTCCTTTTCCGTAAGTAATTTATCTTAGTCTGGAAAAGGGTTAAACTTATATTGAGTAGATGTCATTTCCATTTCGTTAAAAAGCTGAAAAGGAAAAGCGCTTGGCAATATTTTCATATTTAGAGAGTCTGAAAAGAGCTTAAAGAGGACTCCACTTTGAGGAACGAGTGGTGTCTAGGATAACAACTAGTTCCGGTGATGTTGGAACTTCTCAAAACATGTTGATTTATGTGAAGAGACTGGCTAATAAGACCACTCATTGCAACTGTTCCTCAAAAAGGGGTAAAACAACCAAGTGAAAGTGTATGATCGGCCAAGAAGATAGTGATGATGGAAGGAGAAAACCCAAGGCTCATCTGATGGAAGAGGCTGATAGAATGGCAATAACGAAGGTTAAAATGGAGATGGGTTCATTTTTACACAAGCTTGAACCATAGGGAAATATGCTTGGATTTAGTTTCATGTTTAGACAAGCTTGAAATGAAGAACTATGCTTGAACTAAGTTTCATTTTTACACAAGATTGAAATGAAGAACTATGCTTGAATTCAGTTTCATGTTTACACAGGCTTGAAGTGAAAAAATATGCTTGAATTTAGTTTCACTTTTGCACAAGCTTGAAACAAACAACTATGCTTGGATTCAGTTTCATATTTACACAAGCTTGAAATGAAAAAACTATGCTTGAGATTGGTTCACATGCCCCCAGCATGATGACTCGAAACTAGGTGCATGCCCCCCAAGCCTCATTGCATTCACCTAAGTAGACTACTCTTCGACATCAGGTTGATGGAATGAAGGTTCATTTACAAGATCAAGTGAAAGACACGACTTGGATTTTACGAAATCTAATCAAAGACTCGAATTGGAACTTTTCTCCAGGGGACCTTGTTTCATTTTTGAATGAGCTTGTCACAAGACAAGGAACTCTGCTCAAATTCCTTGTTTCATTTTTTAATGAGCTTGTCACAAGACAAGGAACTCTTCTCAAATTCCTTGTTTCATTTTTTAATGATCTTGACACAAGACAAGGAACTATTCTCTGGGACTTATTTCATTTTTTAAAGAGGTCAACACAGTAAAAGAACTATCCTCATATTCCTTGTTTCATTTTTTAATGAGCTTGACACAAGACAAGGAACTATGCTCTGGGACCTGTTTCATTTTTTAAAGAGGTCAACATAGTAAAAGAACTATCCTCATATTCCTTGTTTCATTTCTTAACGAGGTTGACACAAGACAACGAACTATCCTCGTATTCCTTTGTTTCTTTTTTAACGAGTTTGACACAAGACCAAGAACTATCCTCATACCCTTTGTTTCATTTTTTAATGAGGTTGACACATGACCAGGAACTGTCCTCGTACCCTTTGTTTCTTTTTTTAACAAGGTCAACACAAGACCAAGAACTATCCTGATACCCTTTGTTTCATTTTTTAACGAGGTTGACACAAGACTAGGAACTGTCCTCGTACCCTTTGATCACAACCCATAAAAGGTCTTGACTTCCAAGAATTTCTCATCAGATGGGAGAAAAATGCTTTGTAAGGAGAGATCTCGTTCCAATGCCCCCAATATATAATGTACAACATCACTGAATTGATCGTCAATTGGTGTAGGCATGGAACGAGTTGCCACATAATTAACCTGTGTCGGGGATGATACCATTCGTACAAAAATCCCATTTAGGAAAGATGGTTGACTAGAAGCCATATATGGACCGAGAAATGAAAGCTGGTAAACAGTGACAATTTTTCTTTCATGCGGGAAACAAATCACTCAAAATAGTGCTTAAACAATATCTCCCATGTCATAAACATAGTTGCACCCAAGAAGTAAATTGTAATCTAGAGGGCCTGGGACTACCTTCACATTGAGATAAACAATTTTCCCTCCCAAAGAAATAGGCAACTGAGGAAGGATCCCTAATAGTTGACTAGTTCCTCTATTAAAAGCCAACAAATTTTGGGTAACAGACACAAGTGGTGACAAACTGAGTGCTTGCCAAGCAGTAGAGGAAAGGATACTCATAGATGCACCTTCATCTATAATAGCGCCAAATACATTCATATTACAAACCTGTACTATGATCTGGAAAGGTACATAAGAAGGAAGATGACATCCTACCAGTCAATTCCAATCAAAGGAAGTGACTAGACTACATGGAGGGGGTATCATAGAAACAAGAGTATTATCCCCTTGCATTACAAGAACGGGAGGATTTTCCTCCTGTGTTGATGGAACATGAGGGTTGTCTCCAAGCTCATTAGAATTTGAAGAAACAAAAAGAGCCTGAGTGGTATCATACTCACTCTCTATGGGAAAGGTAGGATTAGCTGAAGGTGAAATCGGTTCAACTGTTTCCATGACCTGTTGATTTGGGTTAGGTATCATTGGGTTGTGTTATATTATTTCCAAACTAGACCACTTAGTTAACTCGAAGGTTAGAGGGGGGACAAAGCCCCCTTTCGTTGTGCCGATTACGTAGCGGGGGGGTCACTAGGGGTTTGAGGGGTACAGATAACCCCCCTCTATGGGGTCCGGGGCAACACCCTGAAAAATTTTGTTTTTGGACCCTATATTAGGTTGGGTGGACCTACCTATGGTTTTGTGCATGATTTTCGCACATGGTTTTAGATGCGATGGTTTTTGGTCCATGGTTTTGGACGTGATGCTTTTGAGTCCATGTTATTGGATGCTTCAGCATGTATAAATATGTATTGTAACATTGAAAGGAAAAAAAATGAAAAATCAAGCTGGTAGCCTTGGTTTTGGGATCTACGGGAAAATCTTTGTGTATATTTGTTTTATGTGTTATGCTCTCGCATTATTTATTTTATGTGTTTTAGAATTCTTATGGAGGTAATTTCTGTACAGGGTTAAAACCTACATTTGGTATCAGAGTTGTTTTGGCTTCAAGGGGATGCCTTTGTTGCTGAGGGGTTTCATTCGGGCTTATAGTAGACCTTGTTCAGTGGGAGATCTGTGAGATTGATTCTGGTGGTGGAAGAAGATGGCGAGAAGTGGAAATATAGAGATCGATAAATTTAATGGTCAGATTTTTGAGTTGTGGAAACTCAAAAAGGGGGATTTTTTTGTGGATAAAGATCAGTGGATCGCAGTAGACCTTAGTACTAAACCAACATGAGTGTCCGATGAAGAATGGAAGAAGTTGGATTGGAAAGCAAAGAGCACAATATGATTATGTGTCTCATATTCAGTATTGTTGAATGTATCAGGGGAAGCTACGGTTAAGGCTTTGTGGGACAAGTTAGGGACTTTGAACCAATCTAAGTCTCTGGTGAATAAACTGTCCTACGGAAAAAGCTGTATAACCTTAGGATGAAAGATGGAGACTTGGTGACAGAGCATCTGAACACATTTAATATTGTGGTAATTCAGTTATTATATGTTGATATTAAAATTTCATATGAAGATAAGTGCATCAGTTTGTTGTGTTCTCTACCAGATTCGTGGGATAGTCTACTTATTGCAATAGGTAGCAATGAAACTGCCTTGTAGTTTGATGAAATAGTCTCATCCTTGCTGACGAAGGAAATGAGACGGAAAAATATGGAGAGCCAGAATGGTGATGCCTTGTTTGTATGAGGACGGTCCCAGAATAGAAACAAAAATAAGTCATCGAGTGGGAGATATAAATCTAGATGGAAATCTAAATCTCCAGGAAAACCTATAAAGGTGGTGTGCTAGAAATGCAGAAAGGAAGGGCACTACAAAAGGGACTGTAAATATAAAGCTCCTAATAAAGGAAAGGAATTTGATGATGCTCCTTCTGTAGAGGCGAAAACTACCTCAGATGAAGGTGGGGATCTGTACTTGGCTTCTTCAAGTACACATGTAGATCATGAAGCATTATTGATTGACTTAGGTGCATCCTTTCACTTCACTCCCCATAGAGAGTGGTTCTGCGAGTATGAGAAATATGATGGTGGTGATGTCTTCTTAGGGGATGACAAGAAGGCTAGAATCGTTGGTCGGGGAAAAGTAAAGTTGAAGTTGCAAGGTGGAAGGGTTAGAACACTTCCGGGTGTTCTGCATATTCCTACATTAGCTAGAAATTTAATTTCTATAAGCAAGCTAGATGATGAAGGTGTAAAAACAGTGTTCAAGAAGGATACTTGCAAGATCGTTCGGGGGGCGCTGGTATTGATGCGGGGAGTTCAAATTGGAACTCTATACAAGATGCAAGCTAGCATTGTTGTTTATGGGTGCAACAGTTCTGTGGTTCCTGAAAGTGGGGCAGAAAATCTAGTGGTCTCTAGAGAGAAGACCATGTTGTGGCATCAAAGGCTTGGACATATTGGAGAGAACGGCCTTCAAATACTTCATGGTAAAGGTATGGTAGAATGTATGAGTAATATCTCTTTGGATTTTGATTTCTGTGAAAATTGTATATATGGGAAGCAGAATTGGGTGAGTTTCCCCTCTGGTGGTAAAAGGGCTAAACATTTATTAGAAATTGTGCACAGTGATGTGCTTGGACCTGTGAAGGTTCCATCATTGGGAAACTCTATGTACTATGTATCATTTATAGATGACTTCTCAAGGAATACATGGATATATTTCCTTAAGAAGAAATCTGAAGTCTTTGATAGGTTTAAAGAATTTAAGGCTCTGGTGGAAAACCAGACAGAGAAGAAGATAAAGGTTTTGAGGACAGATAACAATGGAGAGTTTTGTAGTAAGGAATTTGAAGAATTTTGTAAGAAGTGTGGCATAGCATGGTAGAAGACTACTCCATACACACCTGAGAAAAATGGAGTTACAGAAAGAATGAACAAGATGTTGATGGAAAGGGAAAGAAGCATGCTCAGTGGTGCTGGGTTAGGATAAGAATTTGGGGCAGAGGCAGTGGAGATAACATGTTACCTGGTCAATCGATCACCTTCATCAGTGTTGGAGGATAAGACTCCACAAGAGGTATGGAATGGTAAGAAACCCTCTGTTTCACATCTGAGGGTATTTGGATGTGATTCATATGTACATGTTCCAAAGGAGAAATGAACCAAGTTGGATAGTAAATCTGAAAAGTGCATCTTTATTTGGTATAAGGATGGTTTAAAGGGTTATAAGATTTGGAACCCAGTAACAAGGAAGGTTATGGTCAGCCGAGATGTGGTGTTTAGAGAGGTAAAATATGTTATTAAACATGAAGTCCAACCAAAGGAACATGAGAAGATAGAGTTTCAGCTTAAGGAGGAAGAATCAAACTCTACAACAAAGGAGGAATTAGAAGATGAAGGGAAACAAACTCCGGGTGTGAGAAGATCAATTCGAGAAAAAAGGTAGCCAAAAAGGTATAGTCCATCTACTTTCTGTTCAAATTTTGCTTTATTTATTACTGACGATGATCCCAGAACTGTGAAGGAAGTAGTAGATTCAAAGGATGGAAAACTCTGGAAAGAGGCCATGATTGATGAAATGGAATCTTT
Source organism: Pinus taeda (assembly GCA_000404065.3). Taxonomy (NCBI): domain Eukaryota; kingdom Viridiplantae; phylum Streptophyta; class Pinopsida; order Pinales; family Pinaceae; genus Pinus; species Pinus taeda. The sequence goes on from APFE030236157.1 coordinate 280,265, forward strand.
GCACGAAAATGAGGCTTGGGATATGGTGGAGTTGTTGGCTGGAAGGAAACCCATTGGCAACAAATGGGTGTTCAAGAAGAAGACAAATGCAGAAGGAAAGGTGGAGAAATACAAAGCTCGGTTGGTAGCAAAAGGTTATTCCCTGGTGTCGAGAATTGATTTTGGTGATATTTTTTCTCCTATTGCCAAGGTAACTTCTATTATATTACTTTTAACTGTTGATGCTTCTTTTGATTTCGAGGTAGAACAGATGGATGTGAAGAGAACATTTCTTCATGGGGATCTAGAAGATGAAATCTACATGAAGCAACCTGAAGGCTTTGCGGTGAAGGGTAAGAAAAAACTCGTATGCAAGTTAAAGAAGTCTCTGTATGGGTTAAAACATCATGGGGATCTAGAAGAGGAAATCTACATGAAGCAACCTGAAGGCTTTGCGGTGAAGGGTAAGAAATAACTGGTATGCAAGTTAAAGAAGTCTCTATATGGGTTAAAATAATCACCAAGGATGTGGTATCAGAGATTTGATACATTTATACGGGGACATGGCTTCACCAGAAACAAAGCAAATCACTGTGTGTATTTTAAATTAATTGGTGACCATGTTATTTATCTAGTCTTGTATGTGGATGATATGTTGCTGGTTGGAAATGATAAAGAAATTATCCAGGATTTGAAGACCCAATTGTCCTCCAAATTCGACATGAAATATCTTGGTGTTGTAAACTATATTTTGGGCATGGAAATTAAAAGAGATCGAGCAAAGAGGAAACTCTGGTTAAACCAGAGGAAGTATGTAAAGACACTATTGCAGAGGTTTAATATGCAGGATAGTAAACCAGTGAAGGTTCTTATTCCTATAGGTGTGAATTTATATGTTGAACAGTGTCCCAAGACACAAGAAGAGGAAGAGGACATGTCCCATGTTCCATACGTAAGTGTAGCCAGTAGCCTGATGTATGAAATGGTATGTACTAAACCAGACATTGAACATGTAGTGGGAGTATTGAGCAAGTTTATGTCAAAACCAGGGAAGGAGCATTGGACAGCAGTGAAGTGTGTTTTTAGGTATTTGTGTGGCACTAGTGATTATGGTTGTGCTACCAAGGAAGACCAAGATTGGACAGAGTGTTGGATATTCATGGCTTTGTTGATGCAAACTGGGCTAGAGATCTAGATCAGAGAAGATATACAAGTGGGTATGTGCTTAACCTATTTGCAGATGCAGTCAATTGGATGTGTAAGAAACAATTTGTAGTGGCACTATCAACTACAGAGGCAAAATACATGGCAGCCACTCATGCAAGCAGGGAAGTAGTTTGGTTGTAGAGATTGTGTTCAAGTATGGGGTTCGTACAGGGATCTATAAGGATAGACTGTGACAGCCAAAGTGAAATTTTCTTGGCAAAGAACTCTACATATCATTCAAAGACAAAGCACATTGATGTTCAGTATCACTTTATGAGGGATATGATAGAAGACAAAAAGGTGTTGCTAGTAAAGGTGGACACTTTGAAGAATATTGCAAATGCATCGAAAAAATCTATGAGGTATGAGAAGTTCTTTTGCTGTAGAGAAACAATGGGCATTGCAGGGCTAGATAAATGACTAATCTCTCTTGTGGCCCCCTGTGGAAAGAAAACAACAAGTGGGAGATTGTTGGGTTGTGTTATATTATTTCCATAACTAGTCCACGTAGTTAACCGGGTGGTTGGCGGGGCAAAGCGGCCCCTTCGTTGCGCCAATTGCTTAGTAGGGGGGTCACAGGGGGTTTGAGGGGTGCAAGTAACCCCCCCCTATGCAGTCTACGACAGCGCCCTGAAAATTTTGTTTTTTGGACCCTATATTAGGTTGGGTGGACCTACCTATGGTTTTGTGCATGATTTTTGCACATGGTTTTGGACGCAATGGTTTTCGGTCCATGGTTTTGGACACGATGGTTTTTGGTCCATGGTATTCGATGCTTCGACATGTATAAATATGTATTGTAACATTGAAAGGAGGATTTTCCTCCTGTCTTAATGGAATAGGAGGATTGTCTCCAAGCTCATTAGAATGTGAAGAAACAAAAATAACCTGAGTGGTATCATACTCACTCTCTACGGGAAAGGTAGGATTAATTGAAGGTGAAATCAGGTCAACTGTTTCCACAACCTGTTGATTTGGGTCAGGTATAGACTCATGGAATTCACTTTCAGAGAGAGTGGGTTTCACTGAAGGTTTATTTTGGTCAATGAATTTATCAACTAATGAAGGATTAAGGGAGAGTTTCCTCTAACCAGATGCAAGTCACCGCGGAGAAGCAGGACGGTTATCCAACACTTTTTTGGCTTCATCCAAATAGGGACAAAGGTGAATGGGGTGATTCCCTTCACATAACCTACAAGGAAACTTCACTCTACCCTTATTTCCATGAACTTTACTACCACTAGTTGATGGTGAGTCACCAGCATGATCTCTAGAAGTTGATGACATAGGATGATGTGAACGAGAAGACCATTCTTCTAAGATCTAAGGAATATTAGGACAATTTTGAAGAAGATGGTGTCCCATACAAAATTTTCATGGATATCTAACTTTGTGAGGCTTATCAGACGATTTCTCATCAGAAGTTGCATTCAAAGAAATGGTTGCTTGGTTGCCCCCCTGCTGAATTTTCTTCTTCTTCTTTTTCCCTTTCTTCTTCTTCTTAGCCACCTGGTTACTAGTACTAATAATTTCACCAGGGGAAAAGGAAGAAGGGGAGGAAGAAACAACCAAGGAAGAAGGCAAAGGGTCAACTTTAGGATCAACTAGAGGTTGATTTTTTCTAGTTGGAGTACTCGATTGTGGAGAAATCATGACATTTTGAACCAAGGAGGTTGAAAATAACCATGCTGGCAAGCCAATGGTAAATCCCAGAAGGGATAATGTAGCCATATAAGTAGCCCCAATATTTCCGAAAGGGGGAAAAGGACTAGGATTCCCATCAAAAGGAATTCCTTGATCGGTGGACTCCGAATTTGCCTCCATATGTCTCAACCTAAGATCAAATAAGGAATGAGCATGGAGGATGCTATCCACAATCAATTAAATTTATTTTAATCAAAATAAAAAAACAAAACAAAAGAGGGATGATCTAGACAAAAGGATTACCAAGTAACTATGAACTGCAAAATACCTCCTAGCGAACCGAGAAGTACAGGCAGGCAATCTCACCAAATGTTGTGTTCGGTGTATCACAGTGTACAAGGTGGTCGACATGGTTACCTAAGGATGGATAGAAACCTAGTGTTTTCCTCCCATATATACCCGAAATTACATGGAGGCCCAACCGTATTAGCGTTGTCTAATGCAAATCCACATAGTGAGAGCATTCCCATATACTTTACGTACTGTAACACCACTCTATATACCCAAATGTACGTGGACGAGCTACGATATACTCATGTACATGGAATGATACATCACACTCAAGATGTATTGCAAACAAGTTAGCGACAACTGCTATGTTTTACGATGCCGGAACACGTCTCTAGCCTAGACCTCTAAATGTTTTTCGTTAAGTGACAATGCTCCATTAGGTTAATCCAGATAAATTTTAAGTTGATATTCTTTAGAATTTTCCTTTCAAGGTTCACCATGTGATGTATGTTTTCAATTCCTAAAATGTAACTAGTATGATAAACATTCTTCTCATTCAATTGAACAATGAAAACCTTAGCTAGTAGGGATAGAGCAATCAGATCTTTGACAAAGAGAAAAGAGCACATCTAATGCAATTTCCCTAACTATTCCTTTCAAGAATTCACAAACTAAAATATGAACGATGCAAGTTTTTCTTTTCAATTCCCTTAATGTTATGATGAACAAAAAGGAAACTAATTCACATACAATTAATCAATCTTTTTACAAGAACAAAGACTTTACAATAGTTCTGTTTCGAAGGAAAAGAAGACTTTTACGACACTTTCTTTCGAACAAAGATTAATTGACTATAATCTAACTTTGGAAATGAAATGATAATGATAAATAAATAATTTATAGACATTAATCAATCAAGCCAAAGTAGGGCTGGAAAGAGTAAATACAAGTTGATTTCAAAGATACTACAATCATTGGTCTTTCAGCAAGCATAAACATAAGGAAATTTGGAGAAAAACCCAATCCAAAGGTGAAAATTTTCCCTAAGGTGGATTAGCACAAGTCAAAGAGGGTCTAACTACAATGCAGAGCACTGTCTCTTACTCAAGTGTGCTCTACAGAGCATTGTCCCCTGACCAAGCCTGCGCTGATTCCTGAGAGGCCACTCAAGAGTCATCTAACCTCAAATTTTTAACCAAAACACTTCAGCAAGGCTTAAATAGAGCAATGAAAGGAAGTAAATTCTACTAGATTGTCCTAGGATGTGGATAAGCTACTTGGAATGATGATCATTCCCCAATGGAGTCACCAATTTGTTTTGGAGAATTTGGTATCTACGGATAAATACTAATTCCCTAGATAAGTAGCCATGAATCTATCATGGAAGGAGGCACTCAAAAGGTTGACTTGTTTAGGGCATGTAGCAACTGAAATTAGGGTTTGATGAGCCCTCAAACACTCATCTAGATGATGGGAATGATGTGCCCAAATGGATCTATAACAGGCATCCTTCAGGTTGGAGCTTTTAAACTAGGGCATTGGAGTGTCCTCCCAGTTGTATTTAGTAAACAAGGTGTCGGAGTGTCCTATAGGTGGGAGCCTATAAAATAGGGGGTTGGAGCCTCCCTCAATTGGAGCTGAAAACACTCATGTACAATTATTTCAAAGACAAATATTAAGAAGCGTTCAGTGGTTTCTATCCTGGAGGAGTTTCCACCTAAAAATATCTTTCTCTACTATCATTATTATTATGCATTGTTGAATGATGTTGATGGATGTTTCTATTTCTATGATGCTAATAATAATTAATGCTATGTGAAGTCAAAAATATACTGATTGATAAAAAATATTGATTCATCCCCCTCTTAGCATTTTCAACAATTTGTGTCATAGCATGTTCCTTTAGTAGTAGCTTAACAGCTGGAAGGTAGATCTCAAAGTGCAGAGATGGGATAATAAAAAAGGAAAGCCACTAAGCATCCAAAGGAATCAGAAGAAGTCCTTGATATTGAAACAAATTTAGAACCTATTATAGTTTCTGAAGAGAAACATGTTGTCAAATTCCTCTATTCAATGAATCAAATTTTTAATTTTGGAAAGCTAAAATGAAAACCTACCTGCAAGCTCATGGATATGATGTATGACACTTTGTTGGCTTTGTAGACACATATACTGACGAATCTAGAAGGTACAAAAAAAGACATGAATGTAATTATTGGAACTTTGCCATATATTGTAAAATAAAAAGTTGGTCAATGCTCAACAACAAAATATCTTTGAGAGAAACTTCAAGATCTCTATGAACTTAAAAAATGTACAGGTCAAGATAAAGATGTTGATAATCATGCAGATCCTCATATCAAAGAATCTAACAATGAAGATGAAGAAGAAGCAGACGAGGACATGGAAAAAGACTTGATTAATGCCTTCAAAGAATGGAAGAACATAGAGAATGAAAATCACACACTAAAAGAAGAATTTTCTCTCTTGAAATCCTAAGTGCAGGAAGCATAAAGCAAAGGGAAAGACCTAGAAAAAAAATTAAAGGAATCTTGTCAAAGGCATGTTTCTAATGATGATAAAAAACAAAAGGAACTAGATGCATCTTCAATAGAAATTAGCAGGCTAAGAAAAGAAAATGAAAGGCCAAAGGAACAAATACAAGTTCTTAATAGAAAAGTAGAAAAGATCACTCTTCTAAAGTTACAAGTAGAAGAAGCATAAGAAAGAAGCCTTGAAAATCATATTTCAGGAATATATTTCTTGAAAGCAAAAATAACTTGGCATTATTTTAACTGAAATGGACAAGTTTAGGAAAGAAAAATTCATGGATGACGAAAGGAAGCATAACGACATGACTAAATTAAAGATGAATGAAAAAGAAGAAGGTAAAGCCCCATGGCGATGAAGGTACAAGCTCCAAGTCCATGCAGAGCACGATTGATGAGAATACTGACAACATGATCCCTAAAATACAAAATCATGATAAAGGACAGAAGAAGGATAAGAATGTTGTTGCTCCAAGAAGTAATCAACAAAAGGTCACACCTCCTCCAAATAAGGATGACTAAAAAATATCATCAAGATAATACATCTCATCCAGGTAAAATAAAATGTTTAATGGATATTTCTTTTCATGTTCTAACTTTGGGCATATGGCTAGGGATTGTAGAATGTATGAAAGGGTTAGCTATCAAAGGAATTATCAAAACCCTAGAAGCAGGCTTGCTGGATCATAAGACAATTTTCAAACAAACTTTGTCAACATAAAGTACGTGTCACTAGTTCAATCATTCAGGCCCAACAATGAATCTTACAAATTCCATAAAAATGGGCATATAAGTCTCGATTGCAAGTTCAAGATGGAATCCTTTAACCCTAATACTAGGTACAAAAAATTTTGGAGAAGAAAACAGGTGAAAGAAGACTAAGAAAATGAGAAAGTCCTAATGGTGATGCTTTCATGTTTTATAAATGTGAAAGTTCATGATGAATCTCAGAATCGAAAATGTTGAAGTTCAAGATAATCCGACTGAAGAGCTTGTTCATGCATTATTCTGAATATTCAACATGTTAATTCATTATCTTGTGAACGTTGCATAGTTGCACATTTTAAGATCTATCATTGACAGGTTAATGGGTGGAAGATATGAAGAAATATTATGGGAAGTTTTCGTATAGTACTGGTTTTGGCATGCAAGATCGATCCATATTAACAGGTAGAATCAAGTATGGAAATTTGTATGAAGCATAACATGTCAGGGGGAGATAGGTTATTTATTGTAGTAAGAATTGATCAAGTTATTTCAAAGCATATAGGTATCTTGAAGGAATATTGAGGAATGCATTTCATTAGGGGGGATCAAAAGCAGGTTACAGGTCCATAGAAGCAGGAAGTTTGGCAGGGGGAGTCACCCTTTTCAATTGATGTCAAAAGGGGAGAGAAATTAGGAGAAAAAGATCCTAAACATGCAGTTAGGGGGGATAAATGACCACAAAAGGAGTATGCGTGATTCCATCAATGACAAAGGGGGAGATGGCTAAACGGTGTTCTCATTGATGCTAACGTACGCTATTGAATTCTCTTAATATTTTTCTAATTTCTCTTTAGATGGAAGCTCAAATAGAAGGATAGCTAGAAACCCTAGTAGCCTCACATTTATTGAGGTTTGTGATGATTAATATTAGGGGATTTGATATCAATATCATTGTTATTAGATGATCCTCATCGATTTGATTCTGATGGTATGTGGCACACCAAGAGAGCCCTCACGGATTGGGAGTTATGCATGTTTGAAGATGAAGCCCTGAAATTGTGGGTAAAAACCCCAAAGGAGGATGTTGTGACATGGTTTCATTAGTTGGATTAAGGATCACTAAATACTTAAAATGATCAAAGCCCCATGATTAAAATAAAGACCAAAGAATATGTGAAAGGTAATCAAATTAATCATTATTTACTTTAAAGAGGTGTCCATTCTCAACCCTATGTCAGATAGGGTTTTGGATCAAATTTTTAAAATTCAAATAATGCATCAGTTCCCTCCAAGTCAACCTAATTTAATTTTTTTTGTTCCATAGCTTGAAAATTCAATTTTAATTTCCGCCCCCCCCCCCCCAATAAGAAAAAAATACAACTCGGCCTTCCACAAATTGACAAGTTAGATTACCCTAAGAGGCACAACCTTTCGCATATGAAAACAGCTAAAAATTGGCACCTTGTCTCCATCATTTCGAAATTCAATTTTGACTAAGAAAATTCAATCTTCTGAGGTAAATCACTCTAAAAATTTTGGCCTGGAGTAAAAGTAATAATTGAGAAGAGCTTTGGGTTAGTTTTTTCTTATGTCTTTTGGGTGTGGTTTTTTTCATTGGGTTTTACTAAGGTTAATACACAAGTATTTAGGTATCTTTGTCCTCCCCTTTTGAAGGATGTATACACCTTCTCTAAGGCTATTTTCCTAGGATTTTGGGCCCTAAAAAACATCACCTCTATCACTCTTTTAAAGGAATTTTTATTTTTCCTCCTAAATAAATTCAATTCCAAATCTTATGTGCATTTTCTATGGATTGAAGGAAGAAGTATCTAGTTTTTCGCTGAGTATTTTTTCTATGATTTGAGGCTACACTAGTAGTGGAATTTTCTGTGCTATTAAGAGTTTCGTTATGGACTAATTACAATTGGGAAAGGGATGCATTCTCTATTTTTTTTATGAGGCACAATCTCTCCAAAAGGTGAATTTCTCTATGGGAAACCCAAGTTTATTTGAGGTGCATGCAAGCTGAACTAAAGGCACAAATACTTTGGCTTATCTCTCTATGATCCAATCCAAGAATGGATGATGTATTTTGAGCACATGATACAAATCCTTTTAATCACTATGAACTTGAATATTTATGTATGCCAAAAACTCTTACATTTTTGTGTCCCCTTTTGGCATCATTTGAGGACTTTCGGTCTAGTCAAGGACCATTTGTTGTTGCAGACTTAAGGTGGCCTATGAAGGTTATTTTGTCTTGAGATAGGAGTCAAATATGTGGACTTTAAAAGATAAATTCAACACAATACATTTCCGTGTCCCCTTTTGGCATCATTTGAGGACTTTCTGTCCAGTCAAGGACCATTTGTTGTTGCAAACCTAAGGTGGCATGTGAAGGCTATTTTGTCTTGAGATAGGAGTCAAATATGTGGACTTTAAGAGATAAATTCAACACAATACATTGTTATCAAAAAAAAATTCCCTGGAAAATTTTCTGGGGACAAGAAAAGGAATAATAATTGCAAAGCCATTCAATGAACATAATATCCCTCCTCCATAACTTATGTAACTTGTAGGGTTTCTAAAGAAGTGTATTTATGTCTAAAATATAGTAGTTTTGATACAACTATAGTTAACTATGTTTTATTTAGCCTTTGACCAATAAAAAGACCTTGGATTGTTCATACATAAGTGCATGTTCCTTTGAGAAATATTCTCATTCAAGGAAGAAGTTTGGTCTATTGAAAAAAGGTGACTTGGTATTCCATAGCAGTCAAGTTGTGTTCATGGAAAAAATCACTATTGGATGAAGTATTCTATGTTTCTACAAGACTCTTGGGATTATATATTCATTGAAGTAGTAGGGATCTGAAGTGAAATAAGAGAAAAATTGAGGAAACAATTGTCCAATACAGTCTTAGTGAAATATACATCGAAGAAATGGTTTAGTGACAACAATTTTGATTATAATACAAAAGGCTGACATCAAGGTATTTGACAGTGGAAATAGTGTAGTGGCTAATTGTTGCTATATTAGAGGTTGGTTTAGGCTTAATTACCTTTAGTTTAATGCCATGTTGAAAAGGGATGGTGTTTGATCAAATTGAGATAAGGAACAAAAATTGTTATCATAATTTGTAGCACGGGTATGCACAACAACATTGTAGTGGCATGAACATTATCATAACTACCATGCATTATATATGATACTTACCTTATTGTCATGAAATGTATGCTAAGTAGAAGAATTTTGTTGAGCAATTGGTCTATTAATGAATTTTCTAATGAATGTTGCTAGGGTTTTCTATAACCTGAAGTGATTTCTCAGTGATTATTGTTGATGTATGAAGGAGTATAGTTGTTGATGCTACTAGAGGATTGAAAATAAGAGGATTGATGCTATAGTTTGAATATAGTATTTAATAGGTTTGACCTGTTGAGAAGATATCTGTATTCGAGGGAAGTATTCCCTAGTGATATGTAGAGAAGTGTTTTTGATACATCGATCTATATGATGATTCAACTAAGGATTCATCTTCTGAACAAAAGAAGTTGTGGTTATTGATGATGATCTTGCATCAATGATTCCTAGATCAACAATTTAGCAGAGTATTTTTTATATCATTTATTTTGGTATTAAGTGTAGAAATTCCTTATAGATTCAAAAATGCTAATGTAATTTGATAAAACAAAAGACGTGAATCTATTCTACTCATTAGTAGAAAGAAATTTAATAGATCGATAAATCAAAACATAAACATGAGACAATATTCAATCACATATGCTCAGAGATTTACCGAGGGGAAAGCAACTACTCAAAACCCCTTACTATCTATATTGCATTAATCAAAGAATCTGGATGAATACAATATGCTCTACTCAACCTACACAAGTATTTTCTATCCTCTAGATCACTAAATGCCTTTGGCCAACACTTAGCCAAATTTCTAAGCCTCCAAGCTCCTAATTCCTTGCACTAGTTCCTAGGGAGTTAGGCCCCTATTTAATAGGAAATTTCTCAAGCAATACCTTTATGCCTTCCTTTGACTACATGCATGACATGTACAATTTAGAATATTCTACAACTGATAGTACACTACCCTTGAACTCCAACCTCAACTAGATAACTCGAATTTCATGCATGCCTAAGTTACTAAAGGTTGATTGATCAGTTAACTGGTTGAACACTGAAGATGCACCCCACTGCTAGACCTCCTACTAGTTCCTCCAACAATTGGAACTAGTTTATCTGACCTTAACTTAATTTGACTGAATTAAATTGTTACAACTGAAATTAACTCAACCTAGGCTCCTAAAATTTAGGAATCAGTGTACATAACTCAATTTCATGCCTCTAATTCAAATTAACTAAGATATCTAAGTGATAAAAACTATTTCAACTCAGTTAACTCATTCAAGTTGTCTAGTGATGTGGAAATTTGATTTTCTCCTAATTTAATTAAGGACAAAATTAAATTAGGAATTTTTTATTGCATTTTTAACACTCCCTCTTAGAAAGAAAGGGATTCACATCTACCCTGATCCAACACCTTTCGAATGTATTTCGTGAAACACTTCTCACTATTGTTGTTGTTACTGCAACATTTGCAATTGAAAAGCATAAAAAAAAACTAAATCAATTGTTTTTGCAACTGTCTACTAGGAAAATTATGTTGTTTCTAACTCTTCATTTGAGCCTCCTTCTTTGTTGTCAACACTCATCTGCACTCCACAATATTTGACTGACATTGATCCTCCTGTTATTGAATACTATGGGCCCTCGTAGCAAGGTAATGATTCATGAGACAAGAACACCTCAATGGACTCTCACCAAATTTATGCACTCATGGGACCATTGCTTCACATCGCCCCACCTCACACCTTGAGGTATGGCTACATGTGCTCCCTCTTCCCACTTGGCTCAAACTTTCCCCCTACCAGAGGTCTCTGCTTGATTGGATGTCCCCACTGAGTCTCCTCTATGCTTCTCCATTTGTGGCTGCTCCATAACTTCCTGAGGCTACTTCTTAGGCTGCATGTTGAGAGGTCTAAAATTATCCTTCTCAACCATCAAATCCCTAGTCTTTTCCTTGCTCCTCGAGGCTTTAAATGCATCTTCTACCTCAAGTGCGTACAGGCTCTTGACTCACACACCAATCTGCTTCACCTTTCCCATGGCTATGTGTCTCAGGAAAGCCTTCCCTTTGTTGAATATCACATCATAGTCATGGTCTTCCAACCCATCTACAAAGACAATATTCTTCTTTAGACTTGGAACAAACAACACATATTTGAGCTTGAGAGGGGAGCTTGAATCCCTATGAAAAGTAACTACACCAATACTGGTCGTGTTGTACCTTTCGTCATCTCCAAAGTTAATGTTATGCTTGAGGTATTTCTCCTGCAAGTCACGAAATAAATCTCTATTCCCCATCATGTGCAATGAGGTACCACTATCCAGATACAACATGTTTCCCATTACTATGCTTTCCATGCATGCAATGAGAGTAAAATCAATCTCGTACTATGAAGCTATAGCTTCACTTACTACTGCTATTGTAGGCTCCTTCACGTTTCTTTCTTCTATGGACATTTCGTGGCATAGTGCCTCAATTCATGACAGTGAAAGCACTTGATTTTGGACAAGACTTTCTGCTTTCCCTCTAGGATGAAATTAGACTCACCCTGTGAATTCTTCCCCTTGGCATTCCTTCCTTTGCTAACTAATGCAAACTCCTCTTCCTCTTCTTTGGATGAGGTCTCATCTCTATTATTCCACCTTATTACTTCCTACACTAGATCAGACCATAACTGATCCCAATGTGGTAGTTTTTCTCTACCATTTAATGAATATTTGATAATTGTGCTATCTCTTCAGAAGACCCAACAAAGCTAGAGATACGAAATCTTCTTCAGGGACAATAACACCGACCCCACCAAGTTCATCATGACACTATGTAAACTTGATCAAGTACTATAAAATTGTGTCATTATTTTTCATATTTATGCTTAAAATCTTGTGCTTGAGTGTGAGCTTCTTGTGCTCACTATTGTTATGGAACAAATTTATCAGTGCTTGCCACATTGCATACAAAGTCTCTTTCTGATGGATATTAGAGACAATACGGTCTCATACTCCCTCCAATATGACTCTCCTTTCCCTAGCAACACACTTCTTCCATTTCGTTAGATCTTGAGCATTAGATATTGGAGGCTTCGGGATATCATTATCCATGAATTTCGTCAGCCCATTATCTTCCAACACTGCCTCCATCCTGTCCTTCCAAGCAACATAATTCGAGCTACCCTCATGGGAAAACTAGAGTCTTAGTCCATAGAAAGCCATCCTACTAGCTCTAAAGAATTGATCCTGCAAATTTGATCCACCTGTAAAGAAAAATTCAAATTCTTCTCTACTATTGTGATTCTCACTCTGATACCATGTAGAAATTCCATGTAGATTCAAAACTGCTAATGTAATTTTCTAAAACAAAGGTCTTGAATCTACTCTACTCATCAGCAGAAAGCAATTTAATCGATCAAGAAATCAAAACATAAACATGAGAAAAGATTCAATCACATATGCTTAGAGATTTATCTATGGGAAAGCAATTGTTCAAAACCCCTTACTATTTGTATTGCATTAATCAAAGAATCTGAATGAATACAATATGTTATGCTCAACCTTGAGCTCAACCTACACAAGTGTTTTCTATCCTCTGCCTGATTGACAGCCTTTGGCCAATACTTAGCCAAATTTCCAAGCCTCTATGTGCAAGATTCCTTGCACTATTTCCTTGGGAATTAGGCCCCTATTTAATAGGAAATTCCTAAATGAGAATCACACAATACCTTTAAGATTTCCTTTGACTACATGCATGACCTATATAATTTAGAATATTCTACAACTGATAGTACACTACTCTTGAACTTCAATCTCAACTAGATAACTCGGATTTCATGCATGCATGAGTTAATAAAGGTTGATTGATCAGTTAACTGGTTGAAAACTGAAGATGCACCCCACTGCTAGACTTCCTGCTAGTTCCTCCAACAATTGGAACTAGTTTAACTGACATTAACTAAATTTAACTTAAATAAATTGTTACAACTGAAATTAACTCAACCTAGGCTCCTAAAATTTAGGAATCATTCTACACAACTCAAATTCATGCCCCTAACTCGAATTAACTATGATAACTAAGTGATAACAACTATTTCAACTCAGTTAAATCTTTAAAGTTGTCTAATGATGTCAAATTTCGATTTCCTCCTAATTTAATTAAGGACAAAATTAAATTAGGAATTCCTTATTGCATTTTCAACATTAAGCACAGGTGGATCTAGTCTGAAAATTGTGAAACGTGGTCTATCAACTGATCATGTTGGTAGGGGGGTGATAGGGTAGGTTTTAGCCTATATAAGGCATTGGAATGTCCATCCAGCAACAACTGGTACAAAAGGTGTTGAAGAAACCTTCAGGTTAGAGCTTGTAAACTAGGGCATTTGAGCGTCCTCCTAATTGCAATTGGTAACCAGAGCGTTAAGCATCGTACAAGTTGGATCTTGTAAAAAAGGGGATTGGAGTCTCCCTCAAATGGACATGAAAACATTGATGTGCAATTTATTGACGGCCAAATATTAAGAAGCATTCAATGATTTTTGTCCTGGAGGAGCTTCCACCTAAAAATATTTGTCTGTTTTCCTTTATTATGAATTATTGAATGGTGTTGATGAATGTTTATATTTATTTTATGCTAATAATAATTAATTCTCTATGAAGTTAAAAATATACTAATTGATAAGAAATATTGATTCACGCCCCTCTCAATATTTCTAACCCTAATCTCCTTCGTATATGCTATGAAGCTTGTGCCAAACCTCTTTTGTTGATTTGAAATGCATTAATTTAACATAAAATGGACCTGTTAGGCCATTTAAAATAACATTCTTGGCTTTTGCATTTCTTTCATAAAGTTTCTTACTAACATCATTTGTTGGAGCAGGACGTTTTGTGTACCCACTTACTATAGAGTGTCAGACATCAAATCCTTGTGCCTGCACATATGCTTTCATCCTTCCACTCCAAAATGCATAGTTTTTTCCATCAAATAGTGGAGTTATATTCTTGGTGCAATCCTTGATCTCCCAAGGTCCAAAGGCTAGACTGCTTGTGAAGGAATTGAATCTAATACCAATTGCTTGAAATACTTGGGGGGGGGGGGAAGGAATCAATATTTCACTTAATTTTAATTAATGTCATAGCATTAAATATGTTTTCCACAAATTAAATAAGATAATAAGCAACACATCACATCACATTAACAATACACAAGGAATCTTTAGGTGGAAACCCTTCTCGGATAAAAATTGTGAATTATTTAAATATATGTCTTGAAAATTACATCAACAAGAAGCTCCAACTTCAAATATTCTCTAGAAACCATTGGAAGGAGGCTCCAACCCCCTAGTTTATCAATTCTAACTGAAAGGATGCTCGAACACCCTTCTTTTACTAGCTCCAACTGGAAGGATGTAACACCTTGATGTTATCATATCCAACTAAAAGGATGCTCCAACACCCTACAAGCTCCAAATAGCCCTAGCAAAAACCTACCACCCTAAATATTGAAGACGTTCTCAGGATTCAACTTGAATGAGTCTTTGGTCTCCTATGTTCATCACCCTACCACCCCCTATGGCCCACTGGGTTCTTGCACCAGGGAAAATGACCCACTTACATTGATATACAAATGAAACCTTTACTTCTCTCTCTATGATATATGCCATGGAGTTCTGATCAACAATTTTTTCCCTAATACTACTGTAAGTATGCCTACTACAAGTTAAATAATGTTTGAATAGTTAACAACAAAATCAACTCATACCTCATATTTTTTCAAATTAAACATGTTGTAGAGAATGGACCTTCTCTGCCAATATTTTGTCCTCAAGTTGCAGTATATAAAAACTATAAAATTTCTTCTTTGAACTGTAGCCTAATAGGTTCTTCAATAGACTTTCCTACTTGATTATATCATCCCTTCAAATTGTGATCTTCCACCCTCAAAACTTGTCCTGGAAACTACCATAAACCAACTTGAATTCATCTTAGAAGAAATTCCTTTAGAATAAACCTTTGTGTTAAATTTTCTATAGGACATAATAAGCTTCATACATGCCAAACGAGGCCTCGAGCACACTATTATAACCTTCCTAAGTGAGCCAAAAATAGGCTTGATAATAGGATTTAGATTAGCCTCAGATACTACCTCGAATTGGCCTCAGACTATCCCTTAAAACAAGCTGTGAAATACACCTTAGAAAAGGGTTGAGATAGACCTTGAATATGCCCTTAAGAAAACCTCTTATCAGACTTTGAAAAATAGTCTCAAGTTCAACCACAAAAATGCCTCAAAAGTGCATTCAAAAGATCATTGATATTGGGCCTTAGGAAAGCCGAAGCTATGCCTCTTAAATAGTGCAAAATGGCATCAGTCTATGCCCTAGGAAGGCCTAAAATAGTGCGAAAATATCTTCATAACATCTACCTTAGGCGGCTGAGAATCTGCCATGGAGAGGCTGAAAGGAGTCATAGGGATAGGACGAAAATATCCACATAAAACCTCATAAAAGGGAGTGAAAGTGTGATGTGACACAACTAAAATAGCCCTAAATTCAAGGCTGAAATAGGCCCTTAAAATTCATTCTCACAATCCAAAAATAACCCTTAATCAATCCACACATGACAACGAATTCACCACAAAAGTATGAAACATTTAATCCTGTAAATTCTCAACAAATTTGGCCTACTCCTTTGTTCTACGTGACTACATAGGTCTCAAACAAATTTCATAATAGGTTTTCTTGAGATAATCCATGAGTTACTGATGTTATTCGAGGGAGTCGAGCCCTTAATTTATAGATGAAGGTGGGGGTCTACAAGGGGGCCGACTAGCCCTCAAACAATTGATCTCACCTTAATAAAGTCAATTATTTTATTGATCCAAACTGATCCATAAGCTCAACATAAATTCATAATTTCAAATTTATTTTAGCCCGACCTTTAACCATTTATTGAAGTCAATTTATCCATGATTAATTCCACTTATGGATGACCACCATGGTCGACATAAGACCCACACAATCTAATGAAAATTTTCTTGAATATTAATGTCAAAATTTGAACAATCATAAGGTTGCCTTTAGAATCTCATTTGGGCACCATAACCACATATTCAGGGCTCCAACTTTGACAAGGCATATCTGCTCAACCGTGAGGACTTATGAGGCAAGCCACTTACCATTAGAAATGACATGATGGGTACTATCATCTGATGATGGGCTTGTTTGCAATTTTATTGATCTTCCATTCAAATTCTTCATCAAATGTAGAGCTTCTTATAATTGTTGCTTGGGTTGACATCAATGAAAACCAATTTCTAACACTGCCTTGCTAGCCTAGATGCCCAACTAGCTCACCTTGAAACTCATCTTCAATATGAACTAAAATATCTTGCTCCATCCGGTACAAGCACTCAAGACCTAGCTCCAATTACCTCATCAGACTCTTGACATCATAATATACCCCTAGCAACTAATTTAATTATTTAATTAGTCTAGTATATTGTAGTTTTAGTAGTTTTAATTTTCAAGTTTCATATGCTTTTATTTTAAATACTAAATCTTTAGTTAAGAATCAACAAATCTGGTTTCCCTAAAGCAGATTGAAACCAAACATTTTATAAACAATGATATTTTTGAGAATGTGTGCTGGAATTTTGAGATAATACAATCTAATTCTCACACACATATGAAATTTAATTACTTAAATAGCTATACTTAGTGTTTTGTTTAAATATTGAAATTATAATTTTAAATATTTAGATTTTAATATTAAGAATGAAAAAAAATTGCTTCAATTTAAAGTTATATTATATTCTTCCTTAAAATATAATGTAAATTTAATCTTGTATGTATAAGTATGTTAATTATAATTATTATGAAACTAACAAAATTTATATATAAATGATTTAAGTATAAACTATTCTCATTTAATGGTATTTCATATTTGTTTTTATTATTTACTCATTTATAGAGGAATGAATTATGATTTTATAAATATTTAATAAATGAATAAAAATAATATAAATTTCAACATTAAATCAATATACTAAAAAAACTATTATCTAAAATTATTGAAATAACATTCCCATAATAATTTTTTGTTTTTTGTTTTTATATCAAATATTTATATAATATTATTCATTTAATTTGTTTTCCACTTTCTATTATTATATATAAATTATATATTAGCTCAGTCACTAAATAAATAGTTGATGAATGTTATAGTTTTAATACACTTATATTCACTTTATACTATAATTTATTAGCCTGATCCATCTAACTCGACAAATTAAATATCTCAAGATGCAAGCTTTCTCAAATATTAATCCAAATTTATTAATTAGTAATATTAATATTATAATATTAATAATAAATATAATATTAATATTAGATTTTAATATAATAATAATAAAAAAATAAATTAATATTAATATACAATTTAAATGATGTTACATGCTGATAAAAAATTTAAAAAATAAAACTACATCAATTATTTTTCAAATATTACACTTGATATAGATATTTAGGTCTTTGAAGATTTAATATATCTAATAGGACATGGTTTTTTCTTCTTAAAAGATTTATTTTAAAATATTAATTAAAAGAAATATAAAAATTAGAGCATGATTTTAGATTTTTTTTGTTTTATTGTCTTGTATTTTTTTTTTTTTTTTTGATGGTTATTTTTTGTTTTTGTTTTTGGTAGTCATTAATTTATTATTATTATTATTTTATTGGTAACGTGACATACACTTCCTCTCATTCTGAATTGTAGAATGCATCTCTCAGTGCAATAAAATAGTATATAATAGTTCAGCCGCATAAGTTAAATATTTGATAAATGTATATAACTTTAAGGCAATCGAAAAAAAAATCGTCAAGAAGGAGAAAGATGGCGCGACTCCTTGAGCTTCGATACTGCACTAATGTTGGCTAGGGTTTTGACTTCCTGATCCCACAGCCTGTCGACACTGTGCACTGACACCTTTCTCGCGGTCACTCTATGGTTATTCGCTTCACCTTGGGTCATCTTCCTACTTGGAAAATGACGAGGGTTTCTGCTCCAGCATCACGGGTTGTCGGCAAGTCGATGGAATGGATGTGGACCTGGTGGACTATACGGAAGACCTATTTGCTTTGATTCCCATATGGACTACAATGCCCGAACCAATATCAGAAGTGTGGTTGTCTGAGCCCCTTGTATCCCTTATCGGTTACCCTATGGTAGTTACTATGCCTAATGTATCAGACCTTAGCTCCTCGTGTCTGGTTGATCCCCTGCCTGATGTCTCTCTACCCTGGTCGGATTCAAACTACCTACCCCCTTCTCTAACATCCCTACATTTACAAGATACCAGCCTTGATATTGCCTCTCCCATTTACTTGCCAAGTTATTCCCTCTCTCCCTCTACTGATGTTCCCCCTCTCCCCTCATCCTCTGTGTTGTTTACCCTCCCCCTGATAATAACCTCTCGTCCTTCTCCTCAAAAACCAGACAACTTGCACTTCATTTTGGGCCCTCCCTCCTCCAGTTTTTTTGAAGGGTTGTTGATTAACTTGGTAGATGGTGATACAGAGCCTAGGGATGGCGATTTGGACCCTCCTCCTGAACCCTTTTAAGCTCTGCGGGTTGGCAAGCATCTGAAACCAATGAAAAAAACAAAGCATGTCAAGGCAAAGAACAAGGGCATTTCTCTCTGCTTCAGGGAAGGGATCTAGAGGGGAGTGTGGTGGATACCATGGAATGTGTACTGGTAGGGAGGGTTCATGGTTGTACCTACTCTACATCTAGGCTCTAGCAATGGATCACTGAAATCTATGGGAAAATCTTCACTGAATTGGCATTTGTAACCACCCTTGCACGAGGTTGGATTGCTCTTTGATTTCATTGTGCAGACTATACATCGTGGGTCCACTCCAAATATTGGCATATAGAGCTCACCCCCGTCTTGCTCAAGCGATGGGGTCCTATGTTTGATCCAGAGTGGGAGAAATTGGGGTCTGGTCCTCTTTGGGTTTGACTTCCTAGTCTACCACTTCACTTTTGGTTCAAAGACAACTTCAAGTGAATTGGCAATCCCTTGGTCATCTACCTTGATCATGAAACCAGAGAAGAGTTGGAGGAGCAGATAACTCTTCATTGGAAACACTTTACTCACATAAAGATTCCGGATTACGAAGGGGTGCTCTTCAGGTGTCTGAGATGTCATAAAAGAGGGCATTTATATAAGGAATGTTATCTAGTTAAGCATAACCCCCTCTGGACGAAGCAACTAAGGGTCGGGCGAATATACATGGCACACATGATCAAAGCACACCCATTGGTTCTAGCCACTTGACACCAGAAAAGGCTCTGGAGAATAAGAGTGGCACCAATCCAATCTGACCTCCCTCACCTCCTCTTACCAGATCTAGGGTGGTGGTCATTACTATGCTCTCATTGGGTGATCCCTTCCTTAGCTCTATTGTTAATTCTATTTCTATTTCTGAATCTTTGATGATTTCCACATCTTCAATTTTCACCTTTGTGTTTTCATCTGCACCACCCTCCCTGTCTTGTCCCATGATTCGCCCCTCCCTTATATTTTCTAACAACCCCCCCTTTCCCAGACCTCCCTCTATCTGCTCCTCTGTCGGAGGCTTCAGACTCCTCTAGACCTACCCACTCCCACAATTTATGATCCTCAGATAGATCATCTGTCAAGGACTCTTGTGGTATCTGGATCATTCCCTCCCATTTGCCTCCTAAACCTTCTCGAGGTCATCATTCTTCCATGTCCAAATCCATTCATCAAGCTGGAATTGATGTCGCAACAAGTCAACAACTTTCCATTGACCGGATTCTTAGAGCACAAAACGCCCATGCATCCCTTCCCTCATGAAGTGGTTATCCCTTAACTATCGTGGTTTAGCTAGCCCTGCTAAAAAATTATCCTTCAGAAGAATCTTGGAAGCCAAGCACGTGGATGTTATCGTTATACAGGAAACCTTAGGGCTTATTGACCTAGTTATTACTGCATTGGAATCTTTGGTACCTGGATGGAATTTCCATGCTCTTGATGTGTGTGAGAGATCAGGGGGTATTTCATTTGGGTACAACTCTAGATTGATCAGACTATTAAATATTTGGGGTGGGAATGGTTTCATTGGGGAAGATATTTTCTCGTCTGACTTGGGCTTAGAGCTTCGATTGATAAATGTAAATGACCCTTACCATAATAGAGCATCTTTCTAGGATCACTTACTCAAATCAGCTCTTCTACAACCTGATAATATCATTATCGGTGGTGTCCTAAACTTTTGCATTGGACAGGTTGAATCATGGGGTTACAATGCCTAGATTGATCCCTTATCTAATACATTTTAGGCCCTTATTGAGGATCCCCGGTTCATTGAAATTCCTATGGTGTGTCTACAAACTACTTGGAGGAACAAAAGGACTGGAGAGGCAATGTTGGCTCAAAGATTGGACCGTTTCCTCATTAAGGAGAGACTCATTAGAAACTTCCATAAATACCAGCAGTGGGTAGGATCGAGGGGATTATCAGATCACTCTCTTATTTACCTTGAGATCAGTGGACTAGACTATAAACCTAAATCTCCTTTCAAATTCAATGCTACTTGACTAAAGTATCCTGACTACATTCAACTAGCCACTGATTATTGGAATATACATCCTCCTGGTTCAGGCCAATCTACTTCGGAAGGTTTCTCTAACAACCTTCTTAATCTCAAATGATTATCCATGGGTTGGGCCCATAATAAGCGACTGCAGGATGACAACATCCTTCACACCATTGAGCTCGAGATTTCTAGTCTAGAGGAAGAACATGGGAGGGGATTCCTGATTGTTGATGCCAAGACTCATCTCATCACCTTAGGGATTGAAAGGGACATAATATTAAAGGAAAGAGAGGAATCTTGGAGGCTCTAGAGCAGAGAAATCTAGTTGAAAGAGGGAGATGACAATACCAAATTTTACGATCAATTTTCCAATGGGCATCGTGCAATTAACACTATTTGGTAGATGAAAAATGAAGAAGGTCAGAGAGTACACTCCTTTCATCACTTGGCCTCTCTCGTCTCAGCTCACTCAAAAAATATTTATCGATCTCCTCGTGAAGTTACTTTGGCATAAATATTAAGGGTGGTAGGTATTTTTCCTCGCTTTTTGGAACAAGAGGTAGAAGTGGATCTTTTCAAGCCGATTTCGATGGGGGAGCTGAAGAATACTCTCAAATGGTTCAAGAGGGACAAAATTCCTAGTCCAGATGGTTGGCTGATTGAGTTCTATCTTGCTTTCTTTGACATTTTGGGGGAGGACTTGCTCCGTATCGTTTAAGATTGCCATGTCAATGGACACATGTATGAGGCCTTCAACTCCACCTTCATAGCCCTCATCCCGAAATCTGACTACCTTGAATCCTTTAATGATTTTCAACCTATCTCCCTCTATAATTGCATCTACAAAATTATTGCCAAGATCATTTCCAATCGTCTTAGACCCATACTCTCTACTCGTATCTCTCCTGAACAATTTTATTTCCTTAATAATCGCCACATACATGATGCCATTGGTACAGCACAAGAAGTTTTACACTACATCAAAACTAAAAAATTGGAAGGCATGATCCTCAAGATTGATCTTACGAAGGCATTTGACTGCACTAGTTGTCTATATGTATGAATGCTTCTAACTCATTTGGGTTTCCCTCTGGATTTTTTCAATTGGATCATGTGCTGCATCACCAAAGTATCCTATAGTGTTTTCGTCAATGGATCTGCATCCCCCTTTTTTTATGTAGAGAGGGGTCTTCGATAGGGTTGTCCCCTCTCTCCTCTCCTGTTCCTGCTCATAATGGAAGGCCCTAGTTGGCTCATCTCCAAAGAACGCAGAGTAGGTCATCTTCAAGGAATCAATATCACCAATAATTGTATCTTATCGCATTTACTATTTGTAGATGATGTCTTAATATTTCTCAATCGAGGTATTGCAGAACTAACTGTCCTCCATTTTGCTCTACTCTTATTTTGTACAGCAACAGGTATAGAGTGAAATGCCCAGAAATATACCATTACATATTATGGATGCTCACCTCATGAGATCCAATTCGCTCTTCATAGATTTCCCTGTTCTCTTCAATCCTTGGATGATGGTCTAAATTACCTTGGATTTAGACTTAAGCCCCTTCTTTACAAGATTGCGGATTGGACTTGGCTTGTCACAAAGATTGAAAGAAAAATTAATATTTGGCATCATAAATACCTCTCCAAGGTAGAAGACTGGTATAAATTAAATATGTTTTGGAAGTGATTCCAGTTTACTGGATGTCCTTGGTTTGGATCCCAAAGGGTATTCTCGCGCAAATTCAACAACCGTGTTGCAAATTTCTATGGAAAGGGAGATAGGTTGGTCATATATATATGCATGAGTTCACTAGGATTTGATTACCCTCTCAAAGAAATGGGGAGGTTGGGGACTAAAAAATCTTTATTCTTTTTCCATTGCACTCGCTGCCAAGATGGGTTGGCAGATTCTCACGGCTCATAGCTTATGGGAATAAGTTGTATATCCTAAATACATTCGGCCCCTTTGTACACTTGAATGGATTCTACTTCCCTCTTGGAATAGGACAGGAATATCAACCATATGGATAGTGGTATTAAATTCAATTTCATATGTTCGTGATGGATTGACTGTTGAAAATACTGAGAGGGGGGCTGAATCAGTATTTCTTACTTTTTAATTGTTCTAGTGATTGCCAAAAGCATATATAAATATGTATATGTATACACAAAACACATAAATCAACAGCTGGAATAAATGCTTTTATTAAAAAAAATAAAGACAGTGCAATGAAATAAATACAATACAAGTATATATCGGATTTTGAATGGTTGCCAAGCTCCAACTTGGACTTCAGTGAGGCTCCAACCTCCAAAGCACCAACTAGGTTTTGCAGTGGTTCTGCACTTAGGAGCACCTACCCCCAATGACTTCAGTCCTGTTCAATTCTGAGGCTCCAAC
Source organism: Pinus taeda (assembly GCA_000404065.3). Taxonomy (NCBI): domain Eukaryota; kingdom Viridiplantae; phylum Streptophyta; class Pinopsida; order Pinales; family Pinaceae; genus Pinus; species Pinus taeda. The sequence continues at coordinate 303,800 of APFE030236157.1, forward strand.
CTCTTGGGCTCCAACCCAACCTTGGTATAAACTGTTCAGCTACTGTTCTCTACTCACAAGCTTGCTGAGCTTTTGTTATTATATTGTTCTCCTCCTTCTTTGGCTTTTCCTTCCACTTGCCTATTCTTCGGGTTCCTCTCTCACTGATTATCTATCATCAATCACCATATCACTTTGTTTTTATGTTTTTATGTATTTCAGATGTCTCTGACTCTTTGTTTCTACTTTCCACTGCCTCTTTGGCTTCCTCCTTGGTCACTATCGTTTCCTCTGACTCACTTGATCTTCCAGCTTCCCTACTTAGTCGCTGTGGCTTCCTTTGTGCTGGCTTTCCATTCAACTTCTTCGATTTTCAATCACTGTGTGTTAAAAACTGTAACACAGGCCCGTTTTTTCAATGATAACAGGCATCTGCCAGGACTGTTTCGTTTAACAGACATGCCACGTTCTATCTCAATCGGCTTGGTTCTAGCCTTTTGAGCTATCGGGAGCATTCCGTAGCATATTTTTGCCTCTAAACGCCGCGCGGACTTCAAGGATCATTTCACCCGTATCTATACCTATGTCGGGTCCGCAGTGAAATCGCAATCGAAAATTTGTAAGGGTCCTTTATATATCGCACCCACGACTTTGCCAATGACCAATAGGCCGATCCTCCTATGGATGCGATATAATATTAAGTAGCAGTTGATACTCTCCTCGGGTCCGCAACCTTATCGCTATCGGCGATCACATAGTCCACTTGACATATTGTAGCGCCTGCTTCCAAAGTGCCGATGCGATGTGCCCGACCTGATAGGATCCCAAATCTCCCGTGCATATATTTTCAAGTCCACTTTTCACCTCTAATAGTGTTAAACGCATATATGTAAGGTTTTGGCCGCTGATGTATGTTTATGCGATGGATAGTGTTAAAGTATATATATATATATATATATATATATATTATATATATATTATATATATGGTTTTCTCCTCCAATAATGTATTCTGCGCATACATATATAAAATCTTCCTTTTTCGTTGATCGCTATACCCCGACGTAATATTTCTGTGTCACATCCGACGAAGCCACATGGTTTAAGCCCTACCGTCTGATCATCGACCAAGCGATCCAACGGCATTCGCACCTCCTGAGCCCACAAGCTGCTCGGGCATTATCGTGCGATCAAAGAAGTTGTTGCCCTGTCCCATCTACCATGCATCACCCAGTGATTGTGATCACTCGCCCGCATACGATTACCGCGCACCGTCCAGAGGCAGTGCAATCAATACCGTTTATGGCTCATGTTTGTTTGTTGTTAAATGCGTCCACTGCTCCTCCGATAGCTCCTGATAACTATGTCTGCTTCCTCTATGGCTCCGATGTCTCTGTGTGCTCCTCTTCTTTGGCTATGTCTGCTCCTCTCATCTCCATGTGCTCCTTTAGTGGCTCGGTTTGCTCCTTGAATCTTGCCATATTGACATCAATGACAATCTGTGTCCAATAATCTCCCCCTTTGTTATTGATGGCAATATTCTTCTGCTCTCTCCCCCTTTGACATCAATGGCAAAGGAATGCATATGGACTCCCCTTTTCAAACTGCTCCCCCTGTCCTACTGCATCTTTATGAATGAACTTGAGTGATGATAAAGAAATAACCCCCACTTTTAATGCAGATGTTCGAATGCTTCTCGAGGAAGAAGTTTTGTGAAAATATCAGCTATCTACTCCTTTGTACTGATATATTCCAGGATGATGTTTTGTTCAGCTACTTTCTCACGGAGGAAATGATACTTGATTGGTATGTATTTGGTTCTTGAGTGCATCACTGGATTTCTGCTAAGAATGATAGCACTTGTGTTGTCACAATAAACGGTAATTGGTTGATCTGTACATATGTCGAGATCTTTTAGATCTTCCTTCATCCATAGTATCTAAGAACCATACTCTGCTATAGCAATATACTCAGCTTCGGCTAAGGATAATGATATGGATGACTATTTTTTGCTGAGCCAGGATACCAAACAGTCTCCTAGGAATAATGCATTTCCACTAGTACTTTTCTGATCATCTATACTTCCAGCCCAATCAGCGTCAGTGTATTCAGTTACAGTCAGTTTTGTGTTCTTTGGGTACCAAAGACCGAAATCAGAAGTTCCCTTCAGATATCTAAGAATTATTTTTACAACTAATAAATGGGATTGTTAGGGAGCATATTGAAATCTTCCCACCATTCCTACTTCTTGCATTATGTCTGGTCATGTAGTTGTTAAGTATAGAAGGCCTCCAATCGTTGACCTGTAATGAGTTGCATATACTAGAGGGGAGTCATAATCTTTGCTCAATTTGTAGTTTGTGTTCATAGGTGTGCTCATGGGTGCACAGTCCTCCATTCCATATTTTTTGAGCATGTCTTTTAGATATTTGGTTTGAGATATACACAATCCTGCTCTGGTTTGAGATATTTGAATTCCAAGGAAGTGGGACAGCTCTCCTATCATTGACATCTCAAACTCTTTTGACATGTTTTGAGAAAATTCATGGCTCATTTCATCATTATTACTAGCAAAGATCAGATCATCGACATAAACAAGGGCAGCTAGTAACTTACCTTGATCTGTCTTTATGTATAGATTACTTCCAACCACTCCCTTTTTGAAGCCTTGTTGTTGTAGGTAGTGATCCAATATTGCATACCAAGCTCTAGGAGCTTGTTTCAATCCATATAAAGCCTTTTTCAACTTACAAACTAGGTCCTTTCCTGTTGTTAGATCAAAACCTTTTGGCTACTCCATGTAGACTTCCTCTTTGAGTTCCCCATTTAGAAATGCTGATTTCAGATACATTTGATAGATTTTGAATCCTTTTGAGCAAGCAAATGCTAAGAACATCCTGATGGCTTCCATATGGGCCACTGGTGCAAATGTCTCTTCAAATTCAATTCCTTCAATTTGTGAATAGCCTTTGCAAACAAGTCTAGCCTTGTTTCTGATAACCTGTCCTTCCTCATTCATTTTATTTTTGAACACCCATTTGGTTCCTATTACGTTTTTCCCTTTGGACGAGGTACCAGCTCCCATGTCTTGTTCTTCTCAATTTGGGACATTTCTTCTTCCATGGCTTTTACCCAATGAGGATCCTTACTTGCTTCTGCAAATGTTTCTGGTTCTATCATAGATAGGAGAACAATGTCTTTTCTCTTGGGTGAGGCTGTTATCCTTCTTCGGGTCTGCACACCTTCATCTCTATCACCAATGATCTGTTCTTCTGGATTATATCTCTTCATCTTTGAAGGGGTATAAGGTGGTTCTCTTTTCCCTTCTTCTTCTTCATCATCTATCTCTTCTTCTTTAGGATCTTCTTCTTCAATGAGAAAGTCATCTTCATGTTCTTCAATTTCCTTTACTGGAAGTTCTTCATCAACCTTTACATCAATGCTTTCCACTATTTTCTTCAATCGATAATTGTAGCACTTGTAAGCCTTGCTACATGTAAAGTATCCAAGAAATATCCCTTCATCAACCCGAGAATCAAACTTTCCTGGTGAACCATCATTTATTTTTATGAAGCACTTGCTTCCAAATATCTTGAAATACTTCACCGAAGCAGGTCTTCCATTCCATAGCTCATAAGGATTTTTTTCACAATTTGGTCTTAATTGAGTTTGATTCAGTGGATAGACAGCTGTCCCTACTGCTTCTCTCCAGAATCTAGGCTATAAGTCTGCTGCTAATAGCATAGTTCTTGCCATTTCTTGGACTGTTCAGTTTCTTCTTTCAACTACCCCATTTTGCTGAGGTGTTATGGCAGCCGAGAATTCTCTTTTAATTCCATGAATGTTACAGAACTCACTAAACTTGTTTGATGTGAATTTTCCTCCTCTGTCTGTTCTGAGGAACTTAATTTTTAAATATTTTTCATTTTCTACAAGGGCTTTTAGATTCTTAAAACACTCAAAAGTTTGAGATTTATCCTTTATGAAATATATCCACATCATTCTAGTATAATCATAAACAAATAAAACAAATTACCTTTCTCCTTAGAGTGCTTGATTTCTAATTGGCCCACACACATCAGCATGGATGATCTCCAAGGGCTTCGATGTATAGAGCTCCTTTGTCTTGTGGTTGGTTATGGTCTGCTTTCCATGTTGTCATGGACCACACACTGCTTGATTTGGTTTGAACAGCCTTGGGATGTCTCGTACAACTTTGATCTTGCTAATATTGATCAGATTCTCGAAGCTTGTATGTCCAAGTCGCTTGTGCTACAACCAACTCTCATTTGTCTAACTTAAGTAGCATTTATTTTCTTGAATATTGTTCAGAATGTAAATGTTGTCTGATGTTCTCACCCCTTTTGCCACAAGTTTCCCTAAGGCAGAGTTCCTTATTTCACAGTCTTTGGTGTTGAAAACGACCTTATGTCCTTGATCACAAATTTGGCTGACACTCAGGAGGTTGTGTTTGAGCCCGTCAACTAGCAAAGCATCTTGAGCTTTTCCTTTTCCATTAATCAGAGTAACTGTTCCTTTTGCTGCAATTCTGCCTGATCCGCTTCCAAAGGACACATTCCCTTCCTTTTTACTCAGTGAGACAAATTTCCTTCTGTCTCATGTCATGTGTCTGGAGCACCCACTATCTACAAACCACTGGTTTTCATTATTTTGAGCATATAGAGCTGGTCCGCATTTGTCCATGTTGGAGTTCTTGCTACTCATCCTTCTTCCTTTGAGTGGGCAGTCTTGTTCATAGTGTCCATTATTGTAGCAAGAAGAGAAAATCAGATCAAATTTGGTCAAGGGATCAAATGAATTGAACATTTTGATTTGTCCCTGCCTTTTGGGGGCATATGAGTTGATTATTAGATCCTTTAGCTTTGCCTTTTCACTTCTCTGAGCAATACAATGTCTGGCTTGATGACAAAAGTTTTTGCAGTAAAAGCAGTGTCCAAGAAAGATGGTTTTGTACTTGTTGAAGCAACCACGATTTGAGTCGATTTCCATCCTGGGAATTACTCCTCCCTAGTTATTTGGATTTGCAATGGGCCCTTGGTGGAGTACAGGTTTGTATTTGCTGTAGTGTCCATGATTCGACTTCACATTCTTCTTTGGAGTAATTCTCTCTTTGGGATCGAGGATGCACTTTTGATAACATACTTTTTCATCTTTTGGATTGCAAGAAAGTGCATCGGCACAACTTTTTGCACTATTCTTAGTGCTCGAGGATTCTCCTTTGAAACCTATTCCAAACTTGTCATGTTGAGGTTTTTGATTTTTCAAAATAGTCTCAAGTATTTGAGAGCTTTTACAGCCCTTTTTAATTTGTTCCAACTCCTTTCTCAGAGACACTATTTCGGCCTCACGTTCTTCACAAGTCTCTTCTTTTTCTTTAAGCTTTCCTTCCAAGAGATCTTCTCTCCTTCTTATTTCCTTGTTTTCCACTTTGAGAGAAATGATTTTGTTCCGTAGTTTATCATTTTCTTCAATGGCACTTATTAACAGTTCATCTACATTTCCTTCCAGCCCTGAGTCATCATCATCTGCGAGTGCCATGAATAATGCTTCTTGGCTTTCATCATGATCACTTTCCTCATCTGATTTCTTTTTGATGACCATAAACTCATCCTCATCAGACTCATCTTGCTTGGATAAGAAGTTTTTCTTATTGAACCCTTTCTTTTTATGTGCCATTCTTTTAGAATTTCCTACATCATCACTGTCATGTTTATGAGGACATTTTGCTGCATAATGACCTATTTTACAACATTTAAAACAAATAAGAGGATACTTTCCTTTAAGCTTAGATTCTCTCTTCAGATTTCGTACAAATTAAGCCAATTCAGATTCCACATCTGACTCATCACTATAGTCATTCCTTTCTTTCCCCTTCTTTGACTTTGAGGCCTTGAATGCTGCATCTTTGGAGCTTGGGCCACCTTTCCTCATTTCATAGGCAGTGAGAATTCCATGGAGTTCATCCATTTTGAGGGTATATATATCCTTTGCTTCTTCTATAGTGCTGATTTTGGAGTCAAATCTGTCCAGAAGAGACCTTAATACCTTTTGAACAATGGTACTTTCTTCAATTTTTTCGTCCAATCCTTTCAGGGACTTTACTACTTCAGCTACTCGGAGGAGGTATGTTGCAATGTCTTCTTCATCTTCCATCCTCAAACTTTCAAATTGTCTTCGGTGAGTTTGAAGCTTTTCCTTTTTTACTTTTGAGTCTCCATTGCACAAGCTAACTAGCTTCTCCCACATTTCTTTGGTAGATGTAAAGTGCATGATTTTTGTAAACTCAGAATCAGTGATTCCACTAGTGATGGAGTTCATGGCCTTTGTATTTGCGATGTAGGCTTTCCTCTCATCTTGGTCTATTGGAAGAGTGGTATTTGTTTTGTATCCATTTTGAAAAAAATGCCAGACCTCAGGTCCAAGGGACATTAAGTAGTAGGTCATACTTTTCTTCTAGAAACCAAAGTTAGTGCCATCGAACAAAGGAGGCATTCCTGATGCTTCGTGATTTCCCATCATGGTTGCGGATCCTTCTTTAAGTTGTTAGGCTAGTATGAAGAAGCCTGCTCTGATACCAATTGTTGAAAATACTGAGGGGGGGGCGAATCAATATTTCTTACTTTTTAATTGTTCTAGTGATTGCAAAAAGCATATATAAATATGTATATGTATACAAAGAACACATAAATCAATAGCTGGAATTAATGCTTTTATTAAAAAAACTCAAGATAGTGCAATGAAATAAATACAATATAAGTATATATCAGATTGTGAATGGTTGCCAAGCTACAACTTGGACTTCAGCGAGGCTCCAACCTCCAAAGCACCAACTCTATTTAGCAGTGGTTCTGCACTTAGGAGCACCTACCCCCAATGACTTGAGTCCTATTCAATTCTGAGGCTCCAACCTCTTGGGCTCCAACCCAACCTTGGTATAAACTATTATGTTGTTATTCTCTACTCACAAGCTTGCTGAGCTTCTACTATTCTCCTTTTCTCCTGCTTCTCTGGCCTTTCCTTCCTCTTGCCTGTTCTTTGGGTTCCTCTCTCACTGATTATATATCATCAATCACCATCTCACTTTGTTTCTATGTTTTTATGTATTTCAGATGTCTCTGACTCTTCATTTCTGCTTTCCACCGCCTCTTTGGCTTCCTCCTTGGTCACTGTCATTTCCTCTGAATCGCTTGATCTTCCAGCTTCCCTCCTTGGTCGTTGTGGCTTCCCCTGTGCTGGCTTTCCATTCAACTTCTTGGCTTTTCAGTCATTGTGTGTTAAAAACTATAACACAGGCCCATTTTTTTCAATGATAATAGGCATTCGCCAGGACTGTTTCATTTAACAGACATGCCACGTTCTATCGCAATCGCAATCAGCTTGGTTCTAGCCTTCTAAGATATCAGGAGCATTCTGTAGTGTATTTCTGCCTCTAAATGCTGCACAGGCCGAAAATTCATTTACACAGCAAAAATAGTCAAAAAGTGCTAAAGGGTGGACTTCAAGGATCATTTCACCCGTATCTATACCTATGTCGAGTCCGTAATGAAATCAAAATCCACAATTCACAAGGGTCCTTTATATATCACACCCATGACTCTGTCGATGGCCGATGGGCCGATCCTCCTATGGACGTGATATAATATTAAGCAGTAGTTAATACTCTTGTCTCGTCCGCAACCTTATCGATATCGGTGATCGTATAGTCCACTTCACATATTGTAGCGCCCGCTTCCAAAGTGCCGATGCAATGTGCCAGACCCGATAGGATCCCAAATCTCCTGTGCATATATTCTCAAGTCTGCTTTTCAGCTCTGATAGTGTTAAACACATATATGTAAGGTTTTGGCTGTCGATGTATGTTTATATCGTGGATAGTGTTAAAGTATATATA
>APFE030236157.1:311960-351147 GCA_000404065.3 Pinus taeda
TTTTCTCCTCCGATAATGTATTCTGCGCATACATATATAAAATTTGCCTTTTCCATTGATCGTTGTACCTCGACGTAATATTTCCCTATCACATCCGATGAAGCCGCACGGTTTAAGCCCTGTCGTCCGATCATTCACCAAGTGATCCAATGGCATTCGCACCTCCCGAGCCCACAAGCTGGTCGTGCATTATCACGCGATCAAAGCGGTTTCTGCCCTGTCCCATCTGCCACGTGTCGCCTGGTGATTTTGATCGCTCGCCCGTGTACGATTACCGCGCACCCTCCAAAGGCAGTGCGATCAATACCGTTTACGGCTCATGCTTGTTTGATGTTAAACATGTCCACTGCTCCTTCGATAGCTCCTGATAACTATGTGTGCTTCCTCTATGGCTCTTATGGCTCTATGTGCTCCTCTTCTTTGGCTCTGTCTGCTCCTCTCGTCTCCATCTGCTCCTCTGGTGGCTCTGTTTGCTCCTTGAATATTGCCATATTGACATCAATGACAATCTGTGTGCAACACAGACCTAGAGGATTAGGTTGGGCTCCTCAATTCGTGTGGGTATGGATCCATGGTCCGACAGTGGTCATTCCTTTAAACTTCCACCTTATTTGATCAAATTTTTATCTAATGCTAGTATCACATATCTTGATCATATTGCAAACCCATAAAATACTAATATTTTTTCTCAGGCTTGGAAATTGGCATTACAACTTGGTATCCTTGACATATGGCACCAAGACTAGCTCAGTTATACAAATTCTCTTACTGAATCACATGTCAGGATTATTGAAGGTGAAGATGAAATGATTTGGGCCCATGCAAAGCATGACCAATATAAGCCCGGGAATAGGACTAATATCCTGTCATATTCTCTTCCCACAAGCCACCAATCTTTGACTGGTGGTGGAGCTTACTATGGAAGTTGAAAGCCCCCCCTCGCACCAAACTCTTCATGTGGGCGGTCCTTTGTCACGAAGCACCCACAGGGGAAAACCTTATGAAGCGATCTTTCCATGGTCCCACTTGGTGTTGTTTATGTCGATAAGCCTTTGAATCTATTGAGCATCTCTTTCTCCATTGTCCCATCATAAAGGATTTTTGGGCCCAGATTCTCTCCTCCCTTTCCTTGTCTATAAGATGGTAAGACAATACCATCCTCGAGGCTTGGAAATCTTGGTGGACATCGGCTCTACCACTCAAAGCTAGGAATCTCCCATTATTGGTCTGCTAGGCTACCTGGCTGTCTTGGAACAAATTTATATTCTGAAACACCATACCTCTCTGGAACTGAGCATATGCCCATGTCTTGTCCACTTACTCCAATAGACCTGATGATGATAGACTTGTTCCCCATCGTACCATCACCCCTGAAGTCATTGACAAAAGCATCCCATGGGCCTATTTTGACGGATTTTCCCAAGCCCAAGGATGTGGGGGGGGAGTCTTATTAAACCTAACAGAGAACCGTTTCTTCATAATTCAAATGGGGTTGGGTAATGGGAAAAATAACTATGCAAAGCTACTCACCCTCAGACATCTATTGCAATTTGCATTAGAAAAAGAGTGTAGGTACCTTCAAGTTTTTGGTGACTCCAAGATCATTATTAATTGGTCCAACAATTTATCAAATTATCATGCACACACACTAAGGCACATATTGGATGATGCACTGTTATTAAGGACCCAATTTGATTCCACTGTATGTCATGATATCTACAGGGAGCGCAAACAAATTTCCAACCAACGTTCCAAGGAGGTTGCGGTCTAGCCTCGGGGTACATGGTTGATACAGGAGCAAAGTATATGGACCACTATCAATACTATCATCGTCCATATATTGACATCGGAATATAGGGGTCGTAAGGGCCTATTTACATGATTTTTTTTTATCCACACCCGGTACATATTTTCACTAAACAATTTATGTTTATATTATTTTTGAGATGAAATTATGCACATACTATCAGTATACCCTACAGGTTTTTTATACAATGTATATATGAATGGCGGTTCGCCTCATTCTACAACATATGCTTCTTTAAACATCTACAACATGTACTTTTCAAATATTAATGGAAATTATTATTTTTCCTAAGAGAAACAAACTATAAAACACTCATATGAACAAAAAATAAATTATATTTGCAACAAAATTGATAAAAAAACTCAAATTTTAAAGTTGAAAATCAATACATGACTATGAAAAATAAAACTTTTAATAACATAAATAATTACAAATTCTTATTTCTGAATACAAATGATTTAATAAATTCAATTACAACATTTTATGTAACAATAAAAAAAATATTATTTTTTATTAAATCTTTAAAAAAAATCATCTTTCTAATTAAATAAAAAAAATACTGCAAAACTACTCCAAGTAAGACCAACCTATCCACATGAAATGGCAACAAAACACAACTCCTTTCCATATAACTGAAAGGAACCAATTTCACAACAATAAAACTTACTTATTTCACACTAAATACTCCTACCAACTCCTTACTTATTTCACACTAATCACTCCTACCAACTCCTGACCATTGAAGTGTAAAATGGACCAATTTCAGAATAAAACTTGTTTATTTTATAATAGAACTTATTTATTTATATATTAGACCAATTTAAAATTTACTCATATGGTGATTTCACCCACCAAAGTGAAAAATAGCCAGAGAAAATTAAATCAAGGGCAGAAAAGCACTTGGTAGGTTATACCGCTAGGGCAAACGGTGGCTGGCTCCTCAGTGTCTTCCGCATAAGAATAGGCATCGGGGCACTGGGCCTTGAAAAACCGGGAGTAATTAGTGGGAGTGCACTGGTTAGCATAATCACCGGTGCAGCAGTAGAGATCGTTGGTGGGAAAAGCCGCACACGCGCTTTTGCAACCTTGTGGCACCTTCAACTCTGATTTGCAAATAGCATTTATGTCCTTTTTGCAGGACACAGAAATGCATTGGGGCATTGAGTTGGGAGTCAATGGGCCGATGGATAAGGGCACATTGAAACCATCGACGAGCGAGACATAGTAGTAATCCGTGTAGGAATACCCATAGACCTGGTACCCGATGAACGTGGCCGGGGCGGCGCCCTGGACTTCGCACTGCAACTTCCCCTCGCAGTCACCGGTGGTGCAACTGCCCACTCCCGATTTATCAAATTTGCAGCCCGTTCGTCCCCAGATCCTCCCGGTCTGCTGCAGACCGTCGGGAAGAGTTAAATTCCATGACTGCCCGCTTTCAATCTCGTGCCCATCGTTTGGATTGTTACTCGCCGCCCAGACTGTGTAGGGGCAACGGTTGGTTACAATAAATGTGTCATCCGCAGTAGCCTCTGCAAACACAGAATAGATCGTTGTTTCATTCAACATTTTATAGAATAGATCATTTTTTATTTAACATCAAAGTTTTATTATCATTTTCTATTCAATGTCAAAATTTTCAGGAATAAATCATTCTTTCATTCAACATCAAAATTCTCTAACTAGCTCATGCTTAAACTCAGTGATATTAAAGACAAAAACAACTTATAAATTAATATTAATTCTCTTGAAAACAAAATTGTTTGAATGGCTAACCTTGAATGTATCTGTAAGACAAAACGATGAAAAGTAAGATTATGACGGATGCCATCATCTGCTGAAAATAAAATCCAAAATCTGAAAAACTTTTCAATGAATAAACATGCGCTATCTTTTTTCAATGAATATTTACAGAGTTGCAGAACCCTTTTTATAGAAAAGTTGTTGCAGCTCTAGAATTCCTCCGTCCTATAGATATTTCCATAGTTGCAGAACCCTTTTTATAGAAAAGTTGTTGCAGCTCTAGAATTCCTCCGTCCTATGAATATTTCCATAGTTGCAGAACCCTTTTTATAGAAAAGTTGTTGCAGCTCTAGAATTCCTCCGTCCTATGAATATTTTCCATAGTTGCACAACCACTTTTATAGAAAAGTTGTTGCAGCTCTAGAATTCCTCCGTCCTATTTGCTCTCATTCTCAGATGTGGACATGAGTTCCGTGAATTTCCATCTCTTGCTCCCGGAGATAAGGGTCAGCAACCAAAAGGAACCATTTAAGGTTAAATGAAGATTTTGTGATTAAATCCACGCTATCTGATGATTAAGGTTATAATATAATTCCCACAACGGTAGCTAGAAAGGTATATTTCGCTTGAATTTTCCTCCCACTCAAATCACTCTAATTATCTCTTAATCACTCTAATTAGGGTTAGTGCTATGTCTCCTCTTCCCAAAATCACTAGAGCGTGAGAAAGGGGTGCGTTCTGATCTTTCTCTTCCCTCCCAAAAATCACAATGAGAAAGGGTCAACGCTTATTTTCTCTCTAACTCTCGGTTTATTAATCAATTGCTCATTAAAATCAGCGTACATCTCTCTCACTCTATATTTATTAATCATAAATTGAATTATTTATAATAATCTAAAATTAATTTAGAATAATATTAAATTAATTAATAATTTTATTAATAATTGTTATTATACACACAGTTTTTTCTCATCTAAAAAAAATATATTATAATGATACTTATGTAATGTTATAAAATTTATGCAAATATTTGATTTAGTCAAATTACATATAAAAAAATAAAAATAAAATAAATTAAAATCATAAAATTATTAATGATTAAATTAATTTCGATAATTAATTTTGGACATGTCGCATGCCAAGGGATCAAAATTTGTAGTCGTGTAAAACTTTCTTACAATTTTGCACTCAAAAAAGAGGTTCGTAATTAAAGATATTTTGATCCCTCTGGTCTCTTGATAGATTAAGAGTTAAGATGGATCTAGATTGGTTTTAAATTAAAATGAAAATGTTATTTAATAATGATAATGATAATTAAATTATAATTTTATGATAATATTAATCATTAATATAATGATAATAAATCAAATTATAATGATAATGTTATAATGATAATCAAATTAATAATAAGAATAAAAATTCTATTAATAGTATTAACAACAATAATAAAAATGTTTGTGTTATTTTAGACAACAACAACAACCTTATTTTAAATAATAATAATAATACCCCTTTTTCATAAGAATATTAATACCAATTTGGTTATCAGCCAGAGCACTAGGCTTGCCTAACCTTTGGACTGATGATTGGAAGGAATTTACTTCTGCTCTCACACAAGCACAGATCAGACTTACGGAGGGACCTAACGAGATTATCTGGGCACATGCAAAACATGGAGTGTACACTCCTAAGCTGGGATATATCAGACTTATGGACCCTCATAAACCTCCTGACCTTCATCCCACCTGGAAATCGATTTGGAAATTCAAAGCCACGCCCAGGACGAGACTACTGATGTGGAATATTATCTTTGATAAAATTCCCACAGGATCCAATCTCATGAAGCGATCCTTCAATGGACCCTTTCGCTGTCATCTATGTCTTAATGCTGTTGAAAGCACAGAGCACCTATTCCTTACTTGTAGCTCGACTATTACCTTCTGGCAGTCTATTTCAACACACATCCCGCTTTTGAAGGAATGGCATGGGAACACTCTTCAGGAGGCTTGGACTAACTGGTGCGTAGAAAATACGGGCAAGGCCAAAAACCTACCTCTGCTGATTTGTTGGGCCATATGGATTGCCTGCAATCAATCTATCTTCCAACTTAAATTGCCTCACTGGCCATCGATCATTCTTCACACTGTTGCTGATTATAATTTGTTACTTGACGAGGACCTCACCACCCCACCTAGAACTTTCAAACCAATTCCCATTGACCATACAAAGCCTTGGGCTTTTCTTGACGGCTCTGCCCAAGATGATGGCTATGGGGGGGGAGCTATCCTTCACATTAATGACAGACACTGCTACAAGATTCAATTTAACTTAGGCAGGGGCACTAACAATTTTGCAGAACTCAGCTCAGCCAAGCACATCATACATTTTGCTATACTTAAACATTGCAGACATTTACAAATTTTTGGTGACTCCAAAGTTGTTTGCAATTGGCTCAATAATGCATCACATTGTTATGCTTTTGCTTTGAGACATATTCTTGACGAAGCAAGGAGAATGATCACATCCTTTGAATCCTTTGTCTGTCATCATATTTACAGGGAACAAAACATCACTACGGACCAGCTCTCCAAAGAGGCAGCGCACAGAATAGGGGAAGACTGGTGGATACAAGAGGAAGTCGACGGCACTTTTTATCAGTATTATCACTGTCCTTTTGATGAACAACTGGAATGATGGGCTATATGCCTATATGCACATGAAGGTTTTTTGCTCATTACAGAATGTAGATACAGCTACAACTTTTGTTTCATTCCAGCAGTATATATTGCTCTCTGCGAAGAGCCAGTTTAAATATTTGAACATAGTTCTGTCAAATTTTTGAATAGTCCCTGCGTGGAGACCTTATAACTCGACAGGCCTGAGCCTGCTTTTGAATATGCTACGGCATCTGCAAAATGTAATTTTCTTAATCTTAATGAAAATTACGACTTTTTCCCAGGGGAAAAAAAGAATATTAATACCAATAAATTTAATAATAACAATGTTATTATTAATGATAATGATTTTAATATCAATAATAATACTTCAATTCTCTCTGCGGCTGGGTTCTAGGGCCGTAGCCACACTGCTTTAGTTCGTCGTCGCCGAGACTAGTGTTTTGGTTGCCCTACTTTCAATTAAACTTATCAAATCGTTACTCTCTTAGAACGATCTCCCTACTTCCAAGTGAATTGAACTTCCAACTGGTGCGTAATGCAATCTTCGGTTCCATCAATTTTGGAGTTGCGAGATCTTGTTGTTGGGATTCTACGCACATTTCACATGGCAGATCGGACTCGACGCCCCAAATCTCAACGGTCTCCTAATCTTGCCAGGAAGAAAGAGTTTTTAAATTTGATATAAATCTAATATTTAACATTCCAGATCTCTTCCTGCTTCCTCATATCTCTTTTGCAGATCTCTTCTCTTTGCAGCTGGGTTCTAGGGCCGCAACCCTGCTCCTCCAGTTTGTCATCATTGGGACTGGTGTTTTGGTTGTCATCATCAGTGTTGCTTTGAATGGAGTTGAGGGGGCTGGGGTGCGGCAGCTCCATTGTCTTTTTTTCCAGTTTTGTGGGAGCAAGGTGGATTTAGTATGTCTCTACGGCTAGATCTAGATCTAACTCTGCAGCAGGGTTTTAGATCTAATCTTCTGTGGCTAGATCTAGATCTAATCTTCTGCCTTATTTCTCTACGCCTGACTTCTACAGGCAAGTAAAATATGGCTCCCATCTTCGTGAAAATAATTGTTGGCTCAATTCTGTCCACTTCTAGAGGGAAAGCTCCTACCCATATCGTCAGTGAAGCCCTAGCTCCCACTGTCCAGGTGGTACAGGCCTCACTCAATGAGGCTTTGAAGTTTTCTGAAAGTTCCCTAATCTGTCGGTTCAATGGTTTTTGGCCACAATTGACAGCTCTCCACAATTGGATCTCAGAGGTATGGAAGCTTGTCATTTCTGATGAAATTAATATCTGCGCTTGTGATAGGGGTTTCTTTATAGTAGAATTTGAAAATCCTGAAAGCAGACAATGTATTCTAGATTCAGCCCTTGGTTTTGGGAAAACTTAAGCCTATTATGAAGCCATGGAACCCATCATTTGATCCCTCAACAACAGTCATAACCTCAACACTAGTTTGGGTGAGATTGCCAAGCCTACCCTTGCATCTCTGGAATCTCCCCTCACTAAGAGCCATTGTAAATGCAATTGGGAAATTTTACTGCAAGTGCCCAGAAACAGAGGAATATGCCAGAACCACCTATGCACGCATATGTGTAGAAATGGACTTCAGGGTCGGATTCCCAATGGAAATAAACCTAACAAGTAAAGACTATGTGTGGAACCAGAAACTCGATTATGAAAGTGTCCTCTTCCGATGTCGATCCTGCTTTGAGACAGGCCATCTAGCCAAAAATTGCCCAAAAGCCTCCCAGAAACATTTTTCTAGAAAAAACCACCACAGATCTATATGGTGGGAAGGAGCACAAAAATAACACTACACTATCATCAAAGAAGAATAATCTAGAGAAAACTCTGAATCATAAGAAATCGAGCAAGAAAGAAACAACTCTCAAGACAAGCAGGGAGAAAGTCTCACCCAACAACAAAAAAATGAACTCGACAATCCCTCAAGCATCAATCGTTATGAGGATTTGAATACCACAAAAATAAATCTTCATTTAACTGCAAAGCAGATCTCCTAGACCGAACTTCTTCTCCGATTATCTTTTAAAGGATGAACATAATAGATCGTGAAGCTAAGACACCAATGTACGAAGAACTAGAAGAGATGGAGGAGATGCAAGATAAAGGAAGTTGGAAGATTGTAGAGAAAAAAAAGAAAGCTACAACACCAATCTCGCCAAGAAAGACGAGGAGCCAGAAAATTTAAAAACAAAAAAAAAGTATAGGTCCGATAGACCAACTTGGTCTCAGTGGATGGTAACCACTATAATCATCATCATCATCATCAATAATACTTCTTCCATTAATAATAATAATAACAAAAATCTTTTCACCCCTCTTTTAATAATGTTGTTAATTTATCCCCCTCGATCGACGTGTAGCAAAGAAGAGGAGGTGGGCCAGCAGAGATCGAAAGTGGAGATGTCAGACATCATCCACACAAGCACAAGGACAAGGATCTCTTTTAAATGTGGAGAAAGAGGACAATGAGACGAGAAGGTGAAAGGATAGGGCAGGGAGGGAAGGAGCCTCGAGAGGAGGCAGGTGGAGCCAAGAAGGGAAGACAACAAGGAAGGTAGGGGAGCTAGCAGGACAACGGGAAGAATGATGCTAGCAAGTGGCAAGACAATGGAGAAGGACTCACGACAAGAGAAGCCGGAGGTAGGCATGAGTTAATGAGAGCCAGAGTGGGAAGGGATGGAGAGCCATCATCCTGAGGTGAAGGCATGGGGAAAAGGGCGGCGAGTAAATGTGATGGACAGGTGGTAGGTACACCGAAGGGTAGAAGGGAAAAGGGAGTAAAACAAATGGACAGAGAGCTAGTTGGTAGTTACATGCAAAAGGCGAGAACGAGAGTAGGAGCAGAGAAAGGTGGTAGACACAGGACGACGATGTAGACCAGAGAAAGCAACAGCGCAAGCTCTAGTAGATGATATGTTCTTCTCCATTTCCTAAACCTCAGAAGTATAGTTATGTCAACTTCTATAGTCTTTCAGAAAGAGAACGAGAAAGGTATGGACTCCGAAAGAGTCGAAACTAGGATCTCCTTGAACACCACTTGGGTCGAGAGTGTGGATAAAAGAATGAGAGAAGAAAGAATCAAAACTCTGGCTCTAAATAAGGTGCACAAAGAGAAAGGAGAAAGCCAGGGAGAGAAGAGAGAACCTGGCAAGGGAGTTGGATTGACAAATCAAGCTCTGGCCAGGTGGCTTCTGAGGCTCAGAGGAGATAATGTAGATAACTAGAATAGATAGGAATCTACCTTGGAGACCTTAGGAGATGAGATGTGAGATAGAGTGGCCGTTGAGAAACCTACTTGTAATTTCTTGAGCAAAAACGAGAGGAAAACCAGAGTTTCAACTAGAGAAAAGAATGTAGATAAGAGCAAGAAGGGAATGGAATTACCTGGTGTAGTACAAAACAAGGAAATGGTCCTTCTTCTTAGTTCCCCCGGTAGGCATTCTATGGTTAAATTTCCTTGCGGCGTCTATAAAAAAAACATAGTCCCCCCTAGTGGCTTCCTTGTGAGGGTGTCTATGTTGAACCTTCTAGGTGATGGCCGAGAGAGTGAGAATAACCTAAGAAAACAAGAATTGAGGGTCAACAAAGAGAAAAACCAAGAGATGGTAAGGGGAAAGCTAAAGGGAATTCTAAGAAAACTCAGGTCGGTTGGTCTTGAGCGAGACACCAAACATGGCTCAATTAATTGTTAAATTGATTAGGTGTTATACCAACAGAATATTGATACTCTTCATGGTTATGTTATAGGTTTAATCATAATCTGTGTTTGGTATAGTGTGAAGGCAAGCAAGCTGGGAGAAGGCAATAGCAACAATGACAATGACAGAATGGGAAGAGATGGAAAAGAAGTAACTAAGAAGGGAAATAGAGGTACAAGTAAAAAGACACTCGTGGGTGGGAAGCTCCAGCAGAGAACAACGTAAGAGATGGAGAAAGACAAGACATGAGAATATGAAGACCCTCATTGATGCGTACATGGTAGGGAAACCACCTAAGGTCAAAGCCCAAATAGTGGGTTGGGAGAGAGAATTAAATGATAGGATTACCAACCAAGACATTCCCATGGAAGAATGGGAAGACATGGTTCAATACCCAAGCAACACCCATAGAAAGCACACCCTCTTCAGACAAACGATCCAACAATACTCGGTCATGAAGAATGTTGTGGCTTGGGCCATGACCTGCAACAAAGAACATGCAGAAAGCAAAGGTCTAGAGGCACAAGAGGACATCAAAGAGAAATATCCCATCAGAGTAGAGCTACTCAGGGAGATAGCGGCAATTCAGATACAAATATATTGGAACAACCTAGCACTGGGAAGGATTGAACAAACTCTGCAGGATATGAAGAGAAGCGAGATGTTGGATTCTAGTGCTAAAGCCACAGCCCCTGTGATTTCCTCGGACAACGAGTAAAATAGCGATCTAGATAAATTTTGTTTATGTTTCATGACAATTAGCTTTATTTTTCAAAGTTGATTTGTAGTATAAATAAAATAGAAACTGTTGTTAGGTTGATAGAGAAAGACTTATACAAATTTTGGACAGATTTTAATGCTAACAGGTTGTCAGCATAGTTTCCTACGGGCAGGTTGAGGCCACTTGGAACAAATGGAAAAACTTGATTCTGTCCAGTTAATATAAATAGTGAAAGTACTACCAAGTTTACAAAAAAAATGTTGTTAATTTATCCAGTATTGATTTGGATCCTCATGTTTTTCGCCTTTTGAATAAAGGCTTAAATTCTTCCCTAGCTCCTAGAAATATTCCCACTGAGGACATCATTTGCACCATCAAATATGGAACTATGGACCTTCCTGATAATATTAAGGATGTTATTAGGCAATATTGTTCCATTATTCTTAGAAAAGTTAGGCCTCTGAAGAGCAACATTAACATAGATGAGTTCCTCGCTCTTAAGTCCTTAAAAGATAACTCAGATATTGTCATTCTTAAGGCCGACAAAGGTAGGATGGTCATTATTCTAGATAAATTGACTATGTTAGCAAGATTTTAAACCACCTTTATAGATCCATCTTAAATCTGGATCTACCAAGCATTGAGAAGGATCAAATCTCCTGAGGTACAAACCTTTTTTAGATTTATTTGATTTCTCTCAACCCTAGATAGATCCAAATTTAAGACGGATCTAAGCTTTTGATCTAGATTGATCTGTAGATGAAGATCTTAGATTAATTTTAAGGTATTATAGACTCATGTGCATGAATTTTCCTATATTACTTAGTGCAACGGATCGATAAGATTGCGAATAATATAGACAATTGAGAAGTTAGACAAACATAATAGACAACACACATAACACAACAAATTTAATATGGAGTTCACCCAAAACTCTTGGGCTACGTCTCTTGGTCCAGCCTTCAGTGGTGACCTCTCTATTATGTCTTCAAGAGCAGAGTTTTTACAAAAGTGTGAGCTCAAATTGAGTCTCAACACACAGATACAAAATAGCAGGAGTTTTCTTGAATCCCTCAAGCCTCTCTAAGTACACAGACTCTTTGTTTCACTCTTTGTCTCTTTTTTCTCTCTGTCTTAGTACTTCCCCCTTTTGTCTTTGTTAGTCTATGGCTTTAAAGCCAATCATCGATTTCTGTTCGCTTCCCCTTCTCGGGCTCTCTAGCTCCCAACCTCTATCCACTCGAGTCGCCTTCTTAGCGTTAGCAATCATGGCATAACATCTTCAGAGGAGGTGGACACCTATTCTACAACGGAAGGGACCATCGGGCCTTTGAAATCCTCAAAAATAGTGTTCTATGTTTACACCGAGAAATACACTAAAAACTCTGGAAAACTTGCCAAACAGTCGTTTATCAGACTTCAAATATCCTTAAATCCACCCTATACTCCTATCGGGCCCACTTGTAATCGCTATCACAAGTCACAATGCCCTTGTGCCACGGTTCCGTTTATTTTTATAAAAATACATTAAAAACACTGAAAATCCAATGGAGGGCCTTATGGCAAACTTCAAAAAATTATGCAGCGGCATTTACAAATCCTTTCAGATCCTATTTCATCGCATCAGTGCATTCCCTTCACTTTTTGTTTATTTATTGAAAATGCGAAAATACATAGAAAAATGTTGTTTTACGAAACTCAATATATATTACATTTGGTTCATAATTCCGTCAGGTCTGACCATCGCATTGTGCATATATATATATATATATATATATATATATAAATATATATATATTAGATATATTATATAATATATATATTATAAATATACCACTACACATACACATACACATTGTATGAGTATACATATACATATAGATATATATATACATATTACATTATATAAACATAACACATAACACATATAATAACTATACATATACATATACATATACAATATTATATTCTAATATATATATATATTACATGCATATACATATATTATATATAATATAATAATATTATATATATATAATATATATATATATATATATATATAGCCCCGCTCCTCTGCAATGCTCTGATGTGATATTGTGATTCAACTTGGGTCGCTGATCTGTGTGCTTGATCGACGGTCCTTGTTGACCGCGCTGATCATTGTCACAATAAGTCTATGGTAGTCTTTGACAGCCTTCGATGGCCTCCGCCGATTGTGATATGTCAATTAGATCTGGACCATTGATCAGTTAGATCTGATGGCTCCTGTGCATCACTGTCCAAGCCGCCAATAGCTCTGTTTTTGGTCATTTCTTCGTGTTTTCTCACTCTCGATAGTGTTATCCACCATTTCTAAGAGTTCTTCTTTTGCGATAGTTTTGATATTCAGAAGACTTTGAGGACTTAGAGGGTTTCTAGGATCCATTTTGGATCACGCCTTCCCACTAAAAAGATTTTGGACCACCAAAAGTTGGTTTTCAAGCATCGATCAAGTGAGGATACAACTTCCTCACTTATCCAATTTCTATCCATCATGCACTGCTTGGTTTTGAACCTTTGAGTCCAATTATGAGGTACTTAGTATCCCCTCTGTGTGTAGCTCTCACCTTCCTATCCAGAACAATATCTTCCTGCAACTCATTGAGATATTCAAGCAACAGATCATCAATAAAAGGAAACTGACTTTTCTCTTTGGGATCTTTAATTAATGAAGGTTCAAATAGTCTCAAATTTTCTGCATTAAACACTGAATAGATGTGCATGTAAGCTAGAAAATCAAGGTGAAAAGCATTCTCACCAATTTTCTCAACTATCTTGAAAGGCCCATACCTTATTGGCTTCAGCTTCTTTCCTTCACCCTGCATTTTGTCTTTGCTGATGTACAACTAGACTTGATCACCAACTTGGAATTTATGTTCAATTCAATTCTTATCATGCCTTGCCTTGTACTTGGCCTGGATCTTTTCCAACTGTTCCTACACTGCCTGGTGAATTTCTTGGATCTGTTGAATGAACTTGGTTGCTTTGTCCACATCACTGTGTCCATCAACTGCTATGTCTTTTCCAAAGACAAAATCCACGGGAGATTTTCATGTAAAACCAAAACAAGCCTCAAAAGGAGATCTTTGTGTAGAAGAGTGTTTAGTACGGTTGTAAACATGTTGCACAAAACACAAATGTTCATCCCAAAGCTTGGGATCCTTACTGCAATAACCCCTGAGCAACTGGATCACTATCCTATTGACCACCTCTATTTGGCCATATGTTTGTGGATGAAAGGTTGTGCTCTTCTTCAGTTTGGTGTCCATCAATTCCCACAAACTTGACCAAAACTTCCCAACAAATCGGGAATCTCGACCAGATACAATGGAAGTGGGTAACCCAAAATGAACCTAGACATGCTGAAAGAACAACTTTGTTGTTTGTTCAGCTGTAATTTGCTTGTTACAAGGTATTAAAATACACATTTTCCTAAACCTGTCCACAATATCATATAAATAATCATAACCTTTTCTAGATTTTAGCAATCCCCCAACAAATTCTATGGAAACACTTTCCCAAGGACGAGAAGGAAATAGAAGTGGGGTGTACAAGCCTAATTTTCTATTTCTGGGCTTGCTTTTAGCACACATGGTACACCCTTTAATATATCTAGAAATTGTTTCATGCATTCTTGGTCAATAGCATAACCTTTGCAACTGTGCAACTATTTTACTTACACCAAAATGACCTAATATAAGAGAAGTATGTGCTTCCCAAATTATGTTAACTCTTTCAGTTTGTGGAATGCATAACTTTCCCAAATGATACAAGAGTTGTTCCTTAACATAATAATCCAATTCTTCTACTTGTTTGCCATGACTTAGAGTTTCATATACATCTTTAAAATCTACATCTTGAGCATATTGTTCATTGTGGCTTTCATGCATTACTGAGTTATGCTTAAGTATAGTAGATGCATTTATGATTGGTCTAGACAACATATCTGCAACTTTATTATGTATGCCCTTCTTATATCTGATGACTAGATGAAACTGTTGTAGAAAACCCGTCCACCTATAGTGTCTTGATTGTTGCAATTTAGTTTGTGAGTGCAAATATTGAAGTGGTTGATGGTCTGCATGGATGATTGTTTCTTTGCCCATTAAGTAATGTTTCCACTTTTTCACACTCTGTACCAATGCATACAAGTCTTTATCATATGTGGGATAATTAACTACTGCAGAATTAAATGTCGCAGAATGATAGCATATGGGTTTACCGTGTTGCATCAACACTGCTCCCATGGCATAGTACTGGTGTTGTACTATTTTTTTCTTTTAAGGTGTAGAAGGATTTTTGTTGTTTGCCTCCCCACTAAAACACCTCATTCAATCTTGTTAAAGCATGTAAGGGAGCTGCAGCAAGGAAAAGTTAGCAATAAACTTTCTCCGATATTGTGTTTCTCCTAGGAATCTCCTAAATTTTGCAGCAGATTTGGGTTTAGGCCAATTCATAATAACTTCAACCTTAGAGGGATCTATCTTCAATTCACCACCCCCTACAATATGACCCAAATAATTTAAATATGTTTTGCCAATTCACATTTTGATAACTTAACATGGATATTTTCTCTTTTCAAAACATTTAGAGTCTGCTTTACATGCTTCAAATTTTCTTCCCGTGTTTTACTGAAAACAAGAATGTCATATAAATTACAATTACAAAATCATTAATAAAAGGCTTGAGTACATCATTCATAACTCTCATGAAAGTGACAGGAGAATTAGTTAAGCCAAAAGGCATAACCAGCCATTCATACAACCCTTGCTTTGTTTTGAAATCAGCCTTCCATGCATCTTGTTTTGCTACTCCAACTTGATGATAGCCACTATGCAAGTCTAACTTGGTAAGTTAAACTGTCTCTGTCAGTTGATCTAATAGATCATCAATGCCAGCAAGAGGATAATGATTCTTGATGGTTATTTTATTCAGTGATGTGTAATCAATGTACATCTTCCACAAACCATCTTTCTTTCTTACCAACATGATTGCAGATCCGCATGGTGATGTGCTTGGCCTTATGAACCCTTTATTGAGTAGCTCCTATACCTGCTCCTTCATCTTTGCATTCTCTAAAGCGGATAACTTGTACATTCTGATGTTAGGCAATGGAGCATCTTGCTGCAAATCAATATCATGTACTATTTCCCTTTTGGGTGGCAGACCTTCAAGTTCTTGAAATAGAATATCATATTCTGAAACAACTTTTTCTAAAGCAGCTTTTTGTTTAGCATCATAGCCCTCAAATATATTGGTTTTATCAGGGTTCTTTTCCTTTACAACCATTAGTAAAAATTGCTTGCATGAATTTACAATTCTTTTCATCTGCCCTGAGTTTATGAGAGTGTAATTATTTTTGAGTTTATGAGCTCTTACAATATATTCTATTTCATCTTTGGTGAGTTGATACTTATTTTCAGCTCTATAGAAAATGGCTTTTCTATCATTGAATTAAGGACTTCCTAAAACAATACCACATATATCCAAGGGAACTATATCTAACTCAACCTCATCTACAAATGTTGACCCAAATGCAAACCTAAGTTTACATTGTCTAGTCACTTGTAGCTTTGCTTTATCACATACCCAACCTAGTGGATATAGCTTTTTGTGAGGTGTGGTTAGTAATCCCAACTTCTTTACAATTGCTTTAGAAATCAAGTTTACTTGTGATCCACTATCAAATAAAGTATCAATCTTTTGATGCTTGGAAATAACTCTAATATGAAAAAGCTCATGTATTTTCCTCTCATCTTCCTCATTATCAATAGATTGTGCAGAATTACTAGTAGATGCTTCAAAATTTTTACCTTTTATACCTATGGCTGTGACTGTTGTTTCATCACCTAAGTCTGACCCAAAATCTTTCTAAATAGCAACAACAGTGTTCTTCTTCTTGCCATCAAGCTTCTTGGGTTTTAGCTCTGAACACAAAGACCAGCAATGTGCATCATCATGTCCATGTTTCTTGCAGTGAGTGCATGAAGGTTTGTCTTTCTGTACAGCGTTTGCCTTCCTCTCTTTCCATTTCTGCTTTTTCTTTTCCTTGTTCTTGCTTGTAGTGGGTTTTGATGATCCCCCAATCTTTGGGTTCACATTCTTGCCTCTAGCCTCTAGATGTGTAGCCTGAAAAGATACCTCGTCCATGCTAGTGGGGTTAAACATTAGAATGGTGTGCCTCAAATAGCTATGCAGACCACCTATATACTTCAACAAAGTTTCAGGTAAGTCTAGAGAAATGCCTAGAATTAAAGCTCTTTTTCTAAATTCTTGGGTATAGCTTTGTACACTTTCACCCTTTAATTGGTGAAGAGTTTGCCAACTCATCATTGCTTGTTGCATATAAGCTAGTGGATAGAATTGTTTTTTAATGGCAAAAACAAATTCAGTCCAAGTAGAAAGAATTTTACCATGCTTCTTCAAATCAACTTGCGTCCTGCCTTCCCACCACACTAGGGCAGTTCCTCTAAGGCGAAAGCTGGTCAACTGAATCTTTCTCCTTTCTGAATCAATGTTCTGCACCCTGCAATACACATCAATCTGTCTAATCCAATTATCTAGCTTTTTTGCATTTAATTCTCCATCATAGATTGGCAAATCAAATTTTACATCTAATTTAATCAAAAATGTTTTCTTCTTTTTCTTTTCAGGGCTAGAAGGAGGAGTTGATGGAGGAGGCTCTTCCCCTTTCCCTTTGCCTTCTGAATGGGCAACTAGAAGAGGTTCCTCTACTCCTTTGCCTTGTTCGGGTGTTGAGGTGCTTTCACCTCAATCCTTCTTAAATTCCCGATACATTTCTTCCACCATGGCTCTCATGGTCATGAAACTGTCCATGAACTGAGATTCTGATTCCAATGGGACTTCTCCGGTCATTCTCCTCTGAGCGTAGACTCTTCCAATCTCTGGATTAGTCTCAACAAGCTCTCCTTCTCCTAGTTTGAGATTTGACTAGTTAGCATTCAACAATCCAGCACAAGCTTGTCTAACCTTAGCAAACCTAAAGCTCTGATACTACTTGATCTGAAAATGAAGATCTTAGATTACTTTTAAGGTATTACAGACTCATGTGCATGGATTTTCCTATATTACTTTGTGCAACGGATCGATAAGATTGCGAATAATATAGACAACTGAGCAATTAGAGAAACATAGTAGACAACACACATAACATAGAAAATTTAATATGGAGTCCACCCAAAACTCTTGGGCTACGTCTCCTGGTCCAGCCTTCAGTGGTGACCTCTCCATTATTCTTCAAGAACAAAGCTTTTACAATAGTGTGAGCTCAAATTGAGTCTCAACAGACGTATACAAAACAACAGGAGTTTGCTTGAATCCCTCAAACCTCTCTGAGTATACACTCTTTCTTTCACTCTCTGTCTCTGTTTTCTCTTTGTCTCAGTACTGCCTCCCCCTGTCTCTGTCATTTCGTGGCTTTAAAGCCAATCTACGTTGTTTGTTCGTTTCCTCTTTTGGGTTCTCTGGCTTCCGGCCTCTGTCCACTCAAATCCCCCTCTGAGCATTAGCAATTATTGCTAAACACCTTCAGGGATGGTGGCCACCTGTTCTGTAACGGAATGGACCATCGGTGCCTTTGAAATCCCAAAAGTGGTCGTTCTATGTTTACACAGAGAATACACAAAAAACCTGTAAAAATCCGTCCAAACACAGTCTATCGGACTTCAAAAATCATTAATTCCGCCTTATATCCTTTCGGATCCATATTCGGGCGTCATCGGAAGTAATTGTTGATCAACGGATATTATTCATTTCGGGTGGCTAACACGCACGGAGATCATCGCCCGAGAAGGGTGGTTTTCTCTCTCCGCCGCCTAGCCACATGGTAGCTAGTGTATGGGCTCGGGAAAAGCCCGGCCAAAACAACTCCTGCCCACGGCCCGCCCGAAATCTCGCTTGTTTCGAAACTCAAAACATATATCGTTGCGTCTAAAAACCCTTTCGGGTCCGTTAAATCGCCCAATTCACGTTTCCTTTGGTTTTCATTCATTTAACGAAAATGCAATTTTACATAGAGAAAGCCCTTTTTACGGATCTCAAAATATATTAAATTTCCTCTATAATCCCGTCGGGTCCGTCAAATCGCAGTCACATGTATCGGCCCCGCTCCTTTGTGTTACTCCGATGCGATATTGCGATATCGCAATCGCACATCGCTTAGTCCCCGGGCCTTTGTATAAGTGCTCCACTATGTATTGCCGATGCGATATTGCAGGTTAACCCGCGCTGTCGATCTACTCGCTTGATCGACGGTCCTCATTGGCTCGCGCTGATTGCTATCGCAACTCCCATATGGTAGCCTCCGATAACCTCCCATACCCATTGCCAATTGCGATATGTCGATCGGATCTGGACCGTTGATCGGCCAGATCTGACGGCTCCTATGCAAAGTTGCTTAAACCGCCGATACTCTATTTTTCCATTATTTCTTTATGTTTTTTCACTCTCGATAGTGTAATCTGCCATTTCTAAGAGTTCTTCTTTTGCGATAGTTTTAATCTTTAGAAGACTTTGAAGACTTAACCCTCTAGGATCCATTTTGGATCAAGAAAGGACCAACGCAGCACAAATGCAAAGGGAGCTGTCGTATAGATGCAGCAGTGGCAGTGGCAGAACCATGGGCAACAGTACAAGATGTAGCAGTGCAAAGGATGTTGGGCAGGAAGCCTAGCATTAGCACAAGTACCGATGCAGGATGATCAGAGTAATACTCAGTGAGTATTGCTAAAGTAGAGTCCTAGCTAAGGGGGAGTTTTGATTTCGGGTAGCATTAGATGTGCTCTAGCCACAAAATTTGGTGGAGAAGTTGGGCACATGAGATCTACAATACCCAGAAAGGGTTTGGGCAAATTCTAAACAGATCAAGAGATATTAAAATAATTAATATTTTTAATGGAGTCCCTAAGTCTAAACTTAGGGAAAATAAAATATTAGTGTGTATTAATATGAATCTGTGTTATAGTGGTCCAAAAGACATGGATCAAGCCATATCTAATATTAGCCGTTGATTAGGGACTTAATCTCGGTCATTGATATGTCAACAGAAAAAGTATAAGAGTAGGCTTGAGGGTCACTTGGAGAGCACACCAAAGTGATCAGTCATTCTATTCTCTAGAGCAGGGTTTGCTAAGAGAGATAGAATCAGTGATCGGGAGAGCAGCTAAGGGGCATTAAGTACAGAGAAACAAAGAAGGCAGAGATTGTGCCAGGAGAGCAGTGCAGCAGCCAAGGAGAGTGACGCAGAGCCAGCAAGGGGTCACGCAGGGCCACGCAGAGGCACCCGAGTGCTGTGTAGAGCACCAAAGAGGCCAGCTTGTCTGACGCAGAGGCCCAGAAAGCTGACGTACGGCCTCCTGGGGCTGACGCAAGGCCAACGTAAGACAGAGAGGGCCTAACTCAGGCCAAATTGGGCAAACGCTGGGATTGCAGAGCAGTTTTGTGGTGAGGAGCTGCCGAAAGGATTTTCCGTGGTTTCAGCCAGGAGATTTCTCTCAAGCTGTGAGGTATAGCTGCTAAGGAAATTCTATGTTGGGTAGGCCAGTTTCGACACCCATATTGTACTCTAATATTGCTTAATAATTAAACCCTCAGATAGCTGCACCGATTTTCCCGCATTGGGTTTTTCCAAGGACATTGGTCCAAAAATAATGGTGTCATGTGGTGTGTTTGTTCTTGTTTCTTTTAGTTGTTGATCTGTAATATGTTGAGCTTGCACTGGTGTTTATTTTTAGTATTTACTTTGTAAATAACTTGTTAAAAATAAATAATAAGTAGGTGGGAATAAATCAGAAAAAGTGCATGAAGGGTTTCTAAACTAAGTAAACTTAGAAAATTCAACATGGTATTAGGGCGTGATTGTAGATCATACAAGGACTAAAAGACATCAACCAAGCGGAGGAATAGCAGCAGAAAACAGTTGTCCCGAGGTGACAGAAGCTGTTTCTAGCAGCACAGAAGCCAAGAAGTGTGACGTAGAGCTAGCCAGAGCCACGTAGAAGAAGACAGGAGCTGCGCAGAGCCCTAGAGAGGCCAGCATTGCAGACGCAGAGGGTTGGAGGGCTGACGCAAGGCATCCCAGTGCTAATGCAGACCCATCTGGGGTGATGCAGATGCAGCTTGAGGCCGAGAGGGGTTGTTGCAGTTCACAAAGAGGCAGTTGCTGGAGTCTAGAAGGTCGCAGAAATATTGTAGAGTGGCGCTGGTGAGGTACTGTAGTCAGAACAGTACCTGACAGAGCAGGGCCAAAGGAGTTGTTACCGAGGATTTCTAACCGAGGAACCTGGATCAACAGTGCAGTTGCACAAGACGATCAAAGTAGGGGGCATCTCCACATGTAGCAGAAGGATTTCCAAGAGGGAAATCAGGACTCAGAGGGAGTTCAGAAGAGAACTTCCAGATGGGAATTAGAGACTCAAAGGAGTCGAATAGAGAAATTCCAAGAAGGAAGTAGAGGAGCGTCATGGCACTACACGGGGTAAGAGACTAGGATAGACTGGATGGAGCATCGAACTTCACAGTCTGGAAGGCCAAAATCTTATCAGTGCTTGACAGGAATCGTGTCAAGAACTTTGCCTTGAAGTTTATAGCTATCCCAGT
Organism: Pinus taeda; assembly: GCA_000404065.3. Classification (NCBI taxonomy): domain Eukaryota; kingdom Viridiplantae; phylum Streptophyta; class Pinopsida; order Pinales; family Pinaceae; genus Pinus; species Pinus taeda. Next base: position 333,289 of record APFE030236157.1, read on the forward strand.
CGACCCCAATGATAACGACAGGTACGAAGAGGCAGTGGCGAGGGCCAAGTGCATTATCCTTGACGAGGTCAAGGATCATGTGGTACCACATATAGCCAAGAAGGAAACGACAATTGAGATGTGGGAGGCTCTGAATAACCTGTATTAGCATACTTCTGTGCAGAGAAGAATGTTGCTCGAGAACCAAATGAGGTCGTATTAGATGAAGAAGGGTCAATTGATTGACACCTTCCTCGGAGGACTGAGTGAGATCCGAGACCAGTTGTGTTACGCCCCCAAGCCTACGGTGATCTTTCAACCGTGCCGGCGAGGTGCGGCACCACCGAACACTTTCTTTTTAACAATACTTGTGCACATGGACTACGCCTAATTCACAACCGTGTACTTAGTTTGTGTTTCGCAACCAAGTATAAAATGCATTTAACCTTTATATCAATGATAACCCATACTTAACCATTATCCACAGCAATTATAAAAGAACAACAATCGCACGATATAAAGGGGAGGGGCAACTCCCGAACAGTCTGCCCAACAATGTATATTATATCAGTTTTCAATAATACAATGCGCAAGTGTGCTTGGCAAACTCCAAGCCAACATTTAGCCAAATTTACAAAGATAGGCAATCTTGCCTTACAACAGCTTTATGCATCCCTTGTACAAAGAATGGTGCTCACACGAGCCACCTATAATCCCCTACCAAATCTGCACCAAAACCGTAACATAGAACCACCTCTGCATTAACTTCAACTTATCACCAAGTCCAACCCAAGCGTACAAGTCACCAAGGCCAAGTGCGCATGAGATGTGCGCATCTCCTTCCAAGTGTGCACTTTCCACTTGCTTTGCGAAGATATGCGAGTTGCTCTTCCTGTCCAAATGAGCTCACACGCTCACATGTTTATAGGCTCCAAGCGTGGGTTATGTGCATGGGTGGTAGCCCCTTGGCCGACCCCCAAATCCTCCATAACGCAACCCCAAATGCCTCTACAATAAGTCGGCCTTGCCATGTGCAAGCCACTCTCCAACGCCATATAAAATCGTTCAACACTTAGTCACATAAGTGTCATTGTCGTTCGGTTGATGTCGCCTTTTGTCACATTGTTGTTCCAAGTATCGTCGCTTTTTGTGCGAAGTGCCTTCGTGCGGTCGTGCACGCGCGCCCGGCGTGCGCGCGCGCCCGGGCGCTCGACGCCCGCCCGTCGCAATATCTCCAAGGCGTTACATCCTCCTCCACCTGAAATCGTTGTCGTCCTCGACAACATCCCCAAGCATCAATCCATGATGTCAACACCTCCACATATGGCAAACATCCCTGCAACATATGTAGGCTCATCTCCACCATGTCTCATCTAAGTGACCAACTATCACCAAGATAATCCATACCAAGTATGTCATAGATGTCCATGATCATCGACCACCCACCACAATCTCTCCATGCTGCTCTCCACCATGGAAGGCTGATCCTTCCAACATCAAGCTACATGTTCACTGCAACCAAGTGTCCATCCCATCATGTACATCACCTCCATCATGTGCAAACTGCCCATGATATGCCAACAAGTGTTAACACACCTCAACCATGTGCCAACATCTCATCAATCTGCCAAGTGCTCTAAGAGAACATCCCTCTCCATCAAGTCAAGTGCCTCAAGAGAACACCTCTCTCCATCATGTGTTCTATGTGAACTGCTGTCATGATACTCCAATACAATGTCAACATGCCCTTGTGCACTTCCGGACCTCATGTCTGAACTAGTTGGGTAGCTAATCCAACCATCACGCTCAGGCCATGAGAGTGAACAAACTCATATCACCATCAGTTGTTTCCCAAAACATCTGCCACATCCTGAACTCATCAAGAATAAACCATGCTCAGGTCCATGAAGTAGTCTCCATCCCAACTGCAACATGTCATGATGCTTGATGCCAAGCCATCCCTGCACCATCATACCTGCTCAACTGCTTAAGGGACTCACTACCATGAGCAGCTAACAATGAGCCCCATCTTCTTGTTTATCTAAGAAGATGTAGAGGGGTGAGAGCCTGAAGGCTCACCCTCACTAATCAATTCGATCCACTTATCAGGATCCTCAACCTCCATCCTTTGTAGATAAGTGACCCGGTCCTCCTCTCGAACATCCAGCCTCACATATACCTCATCATCATCCTCATCCTCAATCACCTCTAGCCTTCTTGTCAAGTCCAAGATACTATCTGAAAGTGATTTGATGACCAAGGATTGTTCAGTAAGCTTTGTCTCTGCCTTGGACAAACGCTTACTCATGTCATCCAACTTCTTCTCATCCCCCATCTGCATCACTGCCAATTTACAATCAGGCCTAGTCACACCAAAGGTAGGCACACCCATGGGTACATCTTCCCTTCCATCGTAAATGTACAGCTTCTTCAAATGTGGTACCACCATCGCATCATATTGCTTCATAAACTCCATCCCTAGTATGGCCTCATAGTCATCAATCCTCACTATAGTGAAGTCCACCTTCCCGGTCCATTCACCAAGTGTAGTGTCCACCCGTTCAGCCACACCAAGAACTTCATCAGGAGGAGAGTTCACTGTCTTCATATGTGCCTTGATAGGAACATATTTCAGCCCAATCTTCCTCGCAATGTCCTCACCCATGAAGTTGTGAGAGGCCCCACTATCTACCATAGCGAGTATATCAGCACCTCCAACTTTCATTCGGACATACTCCAACTTGTTCCTCTCGGGATCCTTCCGAGAGACCACTTCCGTAGCAGTAGCAGCTCCAAGAATCTGCATCATACCTACAGAATCACCTTCATCTTTTGTATTAGATTGTGCTATAGCAGCCACCTTCGGTTTAGAGGGACAATTCTTCACCGTGTGTGGACCAGCACAAATCCAACACTTCAAGACATTCTTTGCCTTCGAACTATCATCTGATTTCGAAGCTTCCTCTTTCTTCTTATCTTTCGGTTTTTCGGACTTCTTCTTCCTATCATCAAAAGTCTCATCATAGTGTTCAACCAACCTGTCAACCGCAGCAAAGGCTTCTTCAAGTGTCCTGATCCTTTGTCTCTTCACTTCATTGTGTGCCCAAGGCTTCAACCCAACAACAAAATTGAAAACCTTGTCTCTCTCAGCCATGTCAGGAAGTTCAAGGACAGCACTTGCAAACTCCCGCTGGTATGTTTGAAGGTTCCCGGTTTGCTTTATAAACTTTATCTTCATCCTAGCTTCCCATGTTTCATCCTAAGGACTAAAATGGGCCTGCAAGGCTCCCTTCATTTCATCCCAAGAAGTGATGTCACTAGCACTGCCATTGGCAATCTGGTCCATCCTCCTTCTCCACTACATCTTAGCATCTTTTGTGAGGAATTGAGCAGCAACCTTGACCTTAGTCTCATCATCGAATAGACCCGACCTTTCCAAGTATTGCTCCATATCCCAGAAGAGTTGCCAAGAGTCTTTGCACTCCTTGTACCATCGAATGAATCCGGTTCCTTGACTTTCACATGAGGCACTCCTCCACCTGAGCCATGCCTCACGGCCTTCTTCAACACCGCTATTTCATCCTTGGCTTCGTTAAGAGCTTTCCTCAAGTCCATGATCTCTACTAGACCCTAGTCCCTTGAAGCTTCAACGTCCTTGACCCTTAATTCAAGTTGTGTACACATCAAATCAGTGTACTCATGTTGAGTTCGGAGTTCATCGAGTTCATATTTCACCTTCAAGAATGCCTTTTGTTCTTCCACAACAAGGTCAATCTTTGTTCCAAAGTTGTCCTCTAAGTACTCCAACCTTTCCACTACTTTCTGCATTAACCCAAGGGTAGTGTCCATGGGATCACGACTAGACCCAGCATGAGATTCAGCCATTCCCAATAGTCTCTTCCTTCTTTGTAATCTAGTCTCGACCATGCACCAGCTTCACTTGCAACCCAAGTCCTTGATGTCACACTTAGAGTGTTTCACCAACCTCTTTCCCTGCAAGAACCTGTTACCACGGCCACTTCTTCACAAGTGCAACCCATACCTGCCTTCGTCACGAGCTTCACTAGCTTTGATACCAACTGTCACGCCCCCAAGCCTACGGTAATCTTTCAACCGTGCCGGCGAGGTGCGGCACCACCGAACACTTTCTTTTTAACAATACTTGTGCACATGGACTACGCCTAATTCACAACCATGTACTTAGTTTGTGTTTCGCAACCAAGTATAAAATGCATTTAACCTTTATATCAATGATCACCCATACTTAATCATTATCCACAGCAATTATAAAAGTACCACGATATAAAGGCGAGGGGCAACTCCCGAACAGTCTGCCCAACAATGTATATTATATCAGTTTTCAATAATACAATGCGCAAGTGTGCTTGGAAAACTCCAAGCCAACACTTAGCCAAATTTACAAAGATAGGCAATCTTGCCTTACAACAGCTTTATGCATCCCTTGTACAAAGAATGGTGCTCACACGAGCCACCTATAATCCCCTGCCAAATCTGCACCAAAACCGTAACATAGAACCACCTCTGCATTAACTTCGACTTATCACCAAGTCCAACCCAAGCGTACAAGTCACCAAGGCCAAGTGCGCATGAGATGTGCGCATCTCCTTCCAAGTGCGCACTTTCCACTTGCTCTGCGAAGATATGCGAGTTTCTCTTCCTGTCCAAATGAGCTCACACGCTCACATGTTTATAGGCTCCAAGCATGGGTTATGTGTGTGGGTGGTAGCCCCTTGGCCGACCCCCAAATCCTCCATAACGCAACCCCAAATGCCTCTACAATAAGTCGGCCTTGCCATGTGCAAGCCACTCTCCAACGCCATATAAAATCGTTCAACACTTAGTCACATAAGTGTCATTGTCGTTCGGTTGATGTTGCCTTTCGTCGCATTGCTGTTCCAAGTATCGTCGCTTTTTGTGCGAAGTGCCTTCGTGCGGTCATGCATGCCTGCCCGGCGTGTGCGCGCGCCCGGGCGCCCGGCACCTGCCCGTCGCAATATCTCCAAGCCGTTACAAGTTGACTACTATAGGAGGGACACCGGATCAAGAACTTATGTTGAGGACAATCCTGAATGCTATCTCAGAAGATTGGGAAGTGTTTGTCTAAAGTATCTTGGGCAGAAGGACTCTCCCACCTTGGGACGAGATGTGGGCAGCTCTTCGCCAAGAAGAGATCAAACGACAGTCGAAGACAAGTATCAATAGCAAAGGGATCAAGGTCAAGCAGGAGGAGGAGGATGTGGCCCTAACATCTGAGGGAAAGCAGGAGAAGTGGAAGAAGAAAGATCTCTCCAAGATCAAGTGCTTCCATTATGGGGAGATGGGTCATTATGCGACCCAGTGCCCAAGGAAGAAGAAGGGAGAGTCTTCCAAGACTAAGGCAACGACAACACAGGAAAAGAAGGAAGTTTTGATAGACGATGACTGTGCCATGAGTGCACACACACCACTTGAGCGGAAGTGCGGAGACATCGAGCTGTAGTCAAGCGGACTACAGGCGATGAGGGGCAGAATCCTTGAGATACCCAGCCTCTTGGATTAGACCTTGCTATGGGAGCCCCAACGAGGAGTAGCAGGACTGGTTGGGTGGGTAGAGACGGATGCGAATGGGGTGGCAGAGAGAGCTACTGTGCAGGAGTCCCGAGACAGCGCAGAGCTAGCAAGCTGCATCAGTGTGAGAGGCACAGGAGTGATCCACCAGTGGAGGAAGGCACGACGAGGTGTGCAATGATGCGAGATGCATGGAGTTGTTGCAGCAACGCAGAGGTCAGAGAGAGGGAGCACTTGTAAGCGACAGAGGGAGCTTCATCATCAGTGGGTATTTCTGGGCCAACAGGGAGGTTAGTTGGGAGATCAGTTACTTCTCAGTAACTGAGTTGCAATGCAGCAGTGGGCAGCACAATGCAACATGATGAGAAGAGGTGCAATGCTGGCAGAAAGGACCAGCAGTAGCACAAATGCAGAGGGAGCTGTCATACAGATGCAGCAGTGGCAGTGGCAGAACCATGGGCAGCACTACAAGATGCAACAGTGCAGAGGATGTTGGGTAGGAAGGCTTAGCATTAGCATAGGTACTGATGCCGGATGATCAAAATAATACTCAGTGAGGAGTATTGTTAGAGCACAGTGCTCGCTAAGAGGGAGTGTTGATTTGGGGTAGCATTGGATGCGCTCTAGCCACGAAATTTGGTGGACAAGTTGGGGCACATGAGATCTCCAATACCCAGAAAGGGTTTGGGCAGATTCTAAACAGATCAGAATATATTAAAATAAATAATATTTTTAATGGAGTCCCTAAGTCTAAACTTAGGGAAATTAAAATATTAATTTGTATTAATATGAATCTGTGTTAGAGTGGTCCAAATACATGGATCAAACCATATCTAATCTTAGCCGTTGATTAAGACTTAATCTCAGCCATTGACATGTCAATAGGAAAAGTATAAGAGGAGGCTTGAGGGTTGCTTGGAGAACACACCAAAGTGATCAGTCATTGTATTCTCTAGAGCAACGTTTGCTAAGAGAGATAGAATCAATGACCGGGAGAAAAACTAAGGGGCATTGAGTATAAAGAAACAAAAAAGGCAGAGATTGTGGCGGGAGAGCAGTGCAGCAGCCAAAGAGAGTGACGCAGAGCCAGCAAGGGCTCACACAAGACCACGCAGAGGCAGCCAAGTGTTGCGCAGAGCACCAGAGAGGCCAGCGTGTCTGACGCAGAGGTCGAGAAAGCTGACGCAGGGTCTCCTGGGGATGACGCAGGCCAAGAAATGTTGATGCAGGGCGAGCGTGAGACAGAGAGGGGCTGTCGTAGTCCAAATTGGGCAGACGCTGGGGTTGCAGAGTAGTTTTGTGCTGAGAAGCTGCGAGAAGTATTTTTCGAGGTTTCAACAGGGAGATTTCTCTCAAACTGTGAGGTATAGCTACTAAGGAAATTCTCTGTTGGGTAGGCCAGTTTCGGCACCCATATTGTACTCTGATATTGCTTAATAAGAAATCCCTCAGATAGCTGCACTGATTTTCCTGCATTGGGTTTTCCGAGGACATTGGTCCAAAAATAATGGTGTCATCTGATGTGTTTGTTCTTGTTTCTTTTAGTTTTTGATCTGTAATATGTTGAGCATGCACTGGTGTTTATTTTCAGTATTTACCTTGTAAATAACTTGTTAAATAAAAATAACAAGTAGGTAGGAATAAATTAGAAAAAGTGCATGAAGGGTTTCTAAACTAAGTAAACTTAGAAACTTCAACAGAGTATAGTGGTTCTAAATACATACCACTCAGGTGGGAGCCCTCCTAGTGTGGTGAGAGTAAGTTCCCTGTCAGGAATGACTTCTCCAATCAAAAGTAGATCATTCTTGATCTCAGTTTTCCTCAAGAAATAGGATTGAATGTCCTCGTCCTCGCCCTTCTTAATATTCCTCAACTTATTCTTGAGAAATAGAGTTTGATTAGCATCACAAACCTTGAACATGTTGATCAACCTGTCGTAGATCTCCTTGGAGGTCTTCAATTCAGAGATGCAGGCCACCAGATGCTTGTCAATGGAATCCCTGATAATCTTCTTTGCTTTGACTTTAGCCCTATTGTACTTGGTCTTCGCAGCAGCCGATGCATTTGAAGGAGGATTAGGGATTTTTCCCTGCTTATAATCCATCACTTCTTGTTCTTCCAAGGTCAAATCAAGAGACATCTTCCATCCATGATAGTCAGATTTATCATTTATCTTCAACTGGGAAGTAGGATGAAAAACCCATTGAGCCTTTTGTCCTTGTCCAACTGTCTTTGGTGATTTCTTTTTCACTCTTGCTTGGGCTTTGTCTTCACCTCACCTCTGATACCATGTTAATTTTAGCCAGCAATGGTATGTTCTATGCTTTAGAGCAATTTTAGTTCAATTTCTTTATAAGCCCAGTATCAATATTCAGATTAGCAATCACATCAACATGATAGTAAAATGCAGATAGAATATAATCATAAATAGTGGAAGACAAGCCAAGACAAGAGGACACAAGATGTGGCACTAGCTAGGGACAAACCCCAATGTGGAGAAACCCTTGATCAAATCTTCTTTTAGTTTTCAATAGTTCAGTAGAGAAAGTACAATTTACAAATCTGATAATTTATAAGAGCAGCAAAAGAGCCCTAACCAGAGAAGTCAACACTGGTCAATAGGGCAAATTTGACCCTCAACAAATTGGTCAACTTCTGTCAACTTTGGCCTCCGAATAGCAAGATGAATCAACGTTCAAAATAGCCTAGTCAAATATGGTCAAACAGCCAACGCTGCGGTCAGCCTAGTTGCAGTCAACACTGGTTAAACTCTCCAGAAATTCGGTCTCCTGAAATTTCGGCCTCCTGAAATTTCGGACTTGTGGAGAGAGAGGCCCAGAAACCCATACCTAATCAATGAGGGGAGAGAGAGAGAAGTGAGAAGATGAGTGTGTCCAAATGAGGCTAAGTCACCTTCTATTTTTATGCAGTGTTGAGGATGAATAGGTGTGACAGTTGGATTTCCGAGCCTACACAAGTTTGTTGGCCGACGTTGACAATTTGCCCATAATCAAAATAAATTCATAATTTCATTTCTACATGTCAGAATTGGATCATCTTTAGATCAATCCTACAGCTCTCGGAGAGAGGAATCCAAGAAAAATATTAGCTATCATAAATAAGATGACCCATGTGGAATTTGGCCCTAGTTTCCAATTTTAACATGTAGCCGTTATATTGTTTAGAAGCGTAACTAGTTTCAATCTTCATAGTTGTTGTACTCATTTCAATATGTATCCTATGTAACAAACAACAAAAAAAGTGTTATTATTATTAAAGTATGGGTTTCATGCTTATTATTGATGGTCTTCTAGTGAAAAGCATGTTCTTCATGATTCTAGGGTTTGTTAGGTCTTAGGATTTATTGTCATGAGTCAGAGTAGTCAACATCATGTTTATAAAACCCTTCCAAGAAAAATGTAATTGTAAAAAAGAATTATTTTGAGTCTCTAAAGTCCGGGAAACTCCAAAAGTACAAGTCGGCCTTAACAATTACAAGTCGGCCTAGAGGAGGGAATTTGACCCCTTGAGAAGGCTATATAAAGAATCAGTTCGACCTCAATTGGATACACTCACTCACAGGTTTGATCTAAAGTTGGGAACCAGGAAGAAGAAGAGCAAAGGTTTGGGAGAAGAAAGAATGACAAAAAATCTTTGTTTTGGGCTCTAGCTCTCTCACACGTGTGAATTTCTAGGGTTTTTGGTGTTGCAGAAGGAGGCCAAAGTTGTGTGTCCAAGTTGCAGTAGGGCGAAGTGTGGAATCTTGTAGGTGGAAGGAAGAAAGCCTTACCTTGACCTTGCTGACCTTGGGAGCGCTGTCTTGCTCTAGGTAGGTCTCAGGAGGAGGCTAGATTATGGTTTCTAAGGCAACTGCAAGTTTGAAATTGTAGGGTAGAAGTTGCAGGATGAGTTCCAGTATTGAAGGTGGCAAGTTGAAGTTGCAATATTGACGTTGGCAAGTCGATGTTGCAGTATTGAATTGGTTGGTGCAAAATCAAGGAAGGACTTGCGGAAGGGCTGGCTTGGTACTAGGAGAAGGACTTGGTCTAGGGTTTGGGTCTTTGTATCTCATTTAAAGCAGATTCTAAGAAGAGAAGAGTTTTTGAGTTTTCCCCTTGAAAGGGTTTTTCCTTGCCTGAGAGCCTAATATTTGTGTCCTCTATTGTTGCTATTATTGCTCTTTATATTGTTTGATGAAAATATCTAACTAAAGAAGATAAATAAGATTCACAAACAAATATCTAGGTTAAGGAAAATAAGATTAATAAGCTGCCACTTTGCATTTTCCAACATATACTAGGCCTACTAATCTATACAGAAACAAGGTCCAGAGAGATTTATCCGTTGGGGACTATTACCACCTAAAGGAAAAATATAGATCTAAGACAAGAGTACCTTTCACAGGAGGACAACACCGGCATAACCAGGATACTTAGAAGATGGCAGGGAAGGTAACGCTGCCCTATTTTGATGGATCAACAAGGAGCTTAGCCAGGGTATGAATTCAAAAGTTAGATACATATTTCCACTTGAATCCCATGAGGGAAAGAAATGCGATTAGATTTTCCACACTTCACTTGTAGGGAGATTTGCAGGAGTGGTAATATCATAGGTTGGTCACATTGGGGCATGCATCGATCACATCATACACTGAGTTTACGAGGAGATTGGTGGAGAGATTTGAAAGGAAGGACCCCGAGCAACACTTCAAAGAGTTGGCCAACCTCAAGTAGATAAGTAGCGCTGAGGAATATATGGCAGAGTTCTAGAGACTAACTATTATGGTCTCTGACATCTCAAAGACAAGGATGATCATGTTGTTCATTGAGGGGCTGGCAAAGCCACTACGTGGTTGGGTGCAATCTTGTAGGTCAATATCATTGCAGGGCACCATTAAATGAACTTGGGACATGCTTGATGCCATTCCAAACACCAACACACCTATATCTTCTAGGCCTACCTTTCCCCAGAAAGGTAGGGACATTAGAACTCCTCAGAAGAAGCGGATAGGGCGAGGACAGTTGGATGATGAGACTAGGAGAGACCTCCGGAGGAGGAAACTATGCTTTACTTGCCAGGAGCCATGGGCACCAGGGCATTGGTGCACCAAGGGAAAGGCCCATTACATAGAGGTGTTTTATGATAGTGAGAGAAAGGATATGGATGAGATGGATATAGATGTATTAGTTTTTGTAGCATCAGATGTGTTCTAGGAACGAAATTTTGTGGAGGGGCTAGAATATAGGAGATCTCCAAAAATCAGAAATCGTTTATGGAAATTCCACCTAGAAATGATTAAATTAGATTATTAACTAGTTTTTAAATATTTCCTAAGTCTAAACTTAGGGAATATGGTTAATTAATCAGAATTAATTAATTCAAGGCCTGAATCATCTAGAAATTCACACAAATTGACTTCTAGTTAATCTTAGCTATCGATTAAGATTTAATCTTGGCCATTGGAGTCCAAATAGAGGATTATAAGAAGAAGTCGATGGTCACTTGGAGAAGACACTTGATCAGTTCGACTTCTTGGTAGATCAATTTCCAAAGTAGAAACAGTTAGTTGCCGGAGAAAGAGCCAGTGATATTGAAGCAATGAGTTAGGGGCAGCGACAGTGAGTCGGAGGAAAGATTTTTCCAGATTGGGGAGGCAACAGCAAATGAGTCGAATTTGTTGGACACCTAATCCTCTATGGGTGTGTGTGGAATGTGAACAACCACCAAGTCCAAGAGACGTTGGAAGTTGAATCCAATAGTCATACACAATGCACTGTAAATGTATATCATGTTAATAATCCATGTGAATTTAACATGGTATTAGAGTGGGCGATCTCTTGCCCTGCCCGTATTTGAGCCACTTGTTTTGTTTTGTGGCCTTTCTGCGTGTTAGTTCTAACATTTCTGCTCCTTGTCAGAAGTGTTTCCTCTGCTCACCAAAACTATTGGATTTCTTCATGATAGTTCACCTTCAGTTGTTTCAGATTCTGTTCCTTTTCCACAGTAGCAACAACACAATGGTAAATGTCAACATAGTGACAGAGTTGGCCATATGAAAGATCATTGTTCTGATCTTCATCCATACAAGCATTATGGTCAGCATACTCATTCTTCACATAGATGCTTCAAAAACAAGCTTCCTGCAAGAACAAAGATTCATCTTAGATGGATCGCTTCTTGGCAATGGGCTTCAACAACCGAGAATATATTTCAGTCATATGTCAGAACTTGTTCTAGAGTATTGAACAGTCTTGCAATCGAGTTTTCTCCATCTTCTCACCTTGTATCTGAAAGGGGGGAGTGATGGTCATATACAAGGTTCAAAGCCACATCAAGTGAGCCTGAGCCACAACCTGTCATACCAGATTCAGAGTTGTAGCCAGAAAAAAAGATGCCCCTGAGCATGCCTTCGGTTGGTGGTCACCTTAAACCATCTATGCGGGGTTGAGACATCTCTTCATAACATTGGGGACACTTCCTCTACCAAAAGACTTCAGATTCTTTCCAGTTTTGGAAGAGTTTCAGGAATTGCATTAAGCATTCTAGAGTTGGTGGTCATCCTTAAACCATCACAGGTTGAGACCTCCTTTGTCAGGTTGAGGTTCTCCCTCTTTATGTAGGGTGAGACCTCCCTTTCAAGGTTGAAGGTTTCCCTCTTCAAAACATTAGGAGCACTTCCTCTAGCAGAAGACCTCAACTTCATGCCAGACTTGGAAGAGTTCTGGGAACTGCACTAAGAGTTCCAGTGATGGTGGTCATCCTTAAACCACCCCCTTTATACCTACATTTTGGAGAGCACATTGAGCCTAGTGCTGGCATGCATTTTTGCACATTTTGTACAACAACTCTCTTCTTGGACTCATACATACCCCTTCAAATTAAGGGGGGGAATGTTGGACACCTAATCCTCTATGGGTTGGTGTGGAATGTGAACAGCCATCGGAGTCGAAGAGAAGTTGGAAGTTGATTCCAACAGTCATACACAATGTACCATAAATGTATATCATGTTAATGATGTATGCAACTCAATGTTCTATCATTTATGATTGTTTACAATCCATGTGAGTTTAATAGAATTATCCCAGAGAGGCAGTGCTGAGGAACTGTGTAGTGCTTCAGTCAGGCAGATCGATTGGAGAGAAGGAAATTCTTTCTCATTCTAGAGGCCGGGAAGGAGTCCCAAAGGGTCGGAGAGACAATTTTCTCAACTTCTAGAGGCAGAATGACTTCATCAGAGCCCAGTCCGAAGCAAGCCGTCCAACTAGCTACACAGAGCAGCGCAGAGGCTGATGCAGTGCTCCAGGAGGTTGAGTTTTTGATAGGGAAAGTCCAGCCAGAGATTGCCCGTGGGAGAAGGGTAATTCCCTTCAATATTTTACTCAAATTTTCTTGTTGTTTGGATTGGAAGTTGGGCATCCATAGATGTACTTAGATTTCATTGTTGCATAATAAAATAAACCCTCACTGTTGCACCGGTTTTCCCAAGTTGGGTTTTTCGGGGACATTGGTCCAAAAATAATTGTGTTATTTTATGTGTGTGTGTGCTAGCATTTCTTCCAACATTTGTTTCAACCACAGTTTTTTTTGTGTAGGTTGTGGTGTGAGTTACTCAGTATTTACTGTAGGAAACAGTAAATAAATTGTTAATTTAAAATAAAATTAGGAGAATAATTTCCAGTTGCTGCAATAGGATTCGGGTTTCTAAATTTTCACAAGGTGGAGGTGATTGTGGTCCACAAACTATGGGAGGGGGACCACCAAGTGTAGGAGGACCACTACTATGTACATGAAGAGTTATTGCTTCGTTTCAGGGAGTCCCGAAGTATCTGACATTGAGGATTAGGGGCATAGTGCAGGGGCAGCGAGTGTCAATGTTAGTGGACAGTGGGGCTACCCACAATTTCATTGATACACAGTTGGTGTAGTGTAGAGGCATACACACAGAGGCTTTTGAGGGATCTTCAATACTAGTGTCAGGAGATAGGACCATGCAATGCATGAGATATGTCCCCAATATGACCCTGACCATGAGGAATTACATTGTGACAGACCATTTCTTTGTTGTTGATTTTTGGGACACTAATGTGGTGATGGGTGTCCAATGGTTATATTTTATGGGGCATGTCACTACAAATTGGAAGAAATTGGAGATGTAATTTGTTGGACCCAACGGGAATCTGGTAGTACTGAGAAGCATGCATTCATACCCACCACAAAATGTGTCATCTCACAGGGTAGAAGTTGATTTGAGACATGGAGATATAGCATGGGCATTAGAGTTACGCATTTTAGAGTTGGGAAAATAGGGGCAGCCACCACACCTGGATAGTTTGGCATTATTGGATAAGAATTAGGTAGTGTTTGGAGACATCCCACAAGGCTGTCCACCAGATAGGGTTTTGAGCACACAATAGAGTTGGAGGAGGGGTGCAGGCAGTCATTACCAGTCCCGATTTTCATCCCAAGGTGTATCAAGATGAGATTGAGAGGGCCATTTAGGAGCTTTTTGCATTGGGGCACATTAGGCCCAACTCCAGTCCCTTTGTTAGGGTCCCACCCTAACCCCCTTATTCATGTCATGGGATCACGTCATAGTCAAGAGTCAATAAAGCCCATATCAAGATTTGTAAGTGGTTAACCGGCAATTAATGACGGGACCACAGTTAGTTGCAAATGGGCGGTAGTATTAGATAGAGGGTAAATGGGCGGTAGTATTAGATAGACGGTATTAATAAAACCGGTATTGACCCGTGGTATTGCATGTATGAGTCATATATAAAGGATAGAGACTCCCTGCGAGGAGTATCGTGTCTTGTTTTGTAATCGAGCTCTGCTCTATTGGAGGTTGCCCCCTCGAAGAAGCCTGTGAACATTTCTCTCTGAGTAATAAAATCATTGCTATTCTGTGTTCTGGGTATATTTTCTTCGCATATTCTATGTTCTGGGTATCTTTCTTCACATATTCTCTGTTCGGTATTACGTTGCAGGTTAAGAAGCATAACACAGTGGGTAGCCGGGGAAACTACAAGCACTGGAAATTCATCCATGCAACACTTCCTCATCACCTTCCCTGCTAATATACGGGTGGCAAATTGAACTGTTGGGTCTATTATCGACATAATCGAATACCCTCGCAACTTCTTCATGAGGTCGTAATATTTATTCATTCATTCTGCAAAGTCCTTTTCCCCCGTTGCCACCAAACGCCTTAGTTGAGGTTAAGCCTTTGTACGACAGGTGCGTAATCCTATGAATTAGCATGTTTGTAAAGGGTATAGTCCCTCCTAGCCATAGACCACCATCATGCACCAATGTGAGCAGCTGGTGCACACAGATTGTGTTAATGGGGGTACAGTGATAATGGGGCACCCACATCAGATTCAGTAACCCAGAATTCTCCACACCACAGACCCATTCCTCCGTCTCTAATGCTATAACACCTGACTCCACGTAGTATATGTTGCCTTATGTACTTATCTGTCGCTAGGTGTGGGAACCTGGCATGGTTTGTGAGGTTCCAATCCTCCATTTCCAACAGTGGGATTCGTGCAAGCCGCAAACCTTCAAAAGGGACCTTCTCTGGTAGCAGGGGCGTGGAAATGGTGAACTTTTTAGAATTTGGGTCCCTTGGGACCTTCTCCTTTCCCTTCCACAGAGGCATATACTCAGGTAGCTTCATTATAGGTTCAACTCCTTCAGCATCAATGTCTTTTGTACCCTGTCCTTCTTCCACCTCTAGTTCGACTACCTTCTCCGGTTGCTTGTCTTTCTTTTGTTTTGCTTGTGCTGTGGAATGATTTCTTAGTGATTCGTGCACCGACACTGGATTTTTCTACTTGTCCTTCGGTTTGGTTGTTTGGGTTTCTTTGGGAGGTGTAGGCTTTGGCCTAGGCAACATCAACGTCATAGGTATAGGAGATGGAGCTTCCATACTTACCTCTTCCAGGGCAGCTCCCTCAGAGGCAACATCACCACCAGTACTCATAGTTTTAGTGGAACTTGGTCTAAGCATTTTATCTAGAATGAATTTTTGATTTATCTCATACAACTTCGCAAATGTAGGGCTAGCGACTAAATCCTCCCAATACGATCGATTCATAGGCAACATACAACAAATCTCATTAACAATTATGGGAGTCCAAAGTGTTCTCTATTGGATCGGCATGTGTAATTTATAGGGAAGTTTGAATTCTAATCCGACCATTCCCCCCAATTTTCGATAATTAATGTTGTTTTGGTGGCAGATCTTCAAAGATTTTTGCCATAAATTTTTCCATCGCACTCCTCTTAACCACGTTATGCTTATTAAATCATGAACAGTGACTTCAATGGTCAATTTTCTGTTGGGTTGCACGACACTTTCCTCCATGGCACAACATCCTACGTGTAACTTAATATGTTGGAACTTTGTCACTTTCTATGCAACCTACTCGTTGTGTTGTCCTCCAAATCAGGCAATGTAGTTTATAGTCCCGCACTCCCTTCCAACTTCGTGGAAAACTAAGACTATCTTGCTGCCATATAGTCATTACATAGGACCCCTATATACAATTTTAGTCTGCTCCCATTCACTCTTCCCAGAAAAGGTTATGTATTTAGCTTCGCGAGATGAACTGTGCCTCCATATATAATTTCCTTGATAATGTATGGCCCTAACCATTGAATCTAGAATTTACCTGGAAATTTGGTGAATTTACTATCATATAACAAGAAAGTATCATTTATCTTGAATGTGTGAAGCTTGATGTGGTGATCGTGTCATGCTTTTTCTCGTGTCAGATGTGCAAGCCATTCCTCCATGGCCTCATTATCTTCCATACCTGTGAGAGTTGTTATGCACAAACTAGGCAGAATATACTCCATCAGCATTACAACTTCTACACCGTATACCAGCCTGAACATCGTTTTTCCCTATCAACTTCTTACAAGTAGTCCTATAAGCCCATAGTACTGTAGGTACATGAACATCCCATTCATTCCACTACATGTCGCAGATCTTTGGTAGCGCATTCTCCAAAATATTATTAAAGGCTTCAACAATTCCATTGGCCTGTGGGTGATACGATGTACACTTTTGATTATAGACTTGGAATTCTTCAGTCAGCTGTCTGATCATTTCATTCAGAAAGTGCATACCCCTGTCACTCATGAACACTTTCGAGAAACCAAATCTAGTTAAGACATATTCAAACAAAATATTTTCTATTGTATCCCTTGTACAATCCTTAACCGTCTGTGCTTCCGGACATCTGGTAAGATATTCCATCGTAGTGGTGATATAGCACACACCTATCTTCTTTCTCGAGGGCTGAATTGGTCCAACAAAATAAATTGTCCATTTTTCAAATGGCTGCAAATTTACTTGAGGTTGTAATGGAAATTCATCCCTTCGTGATGGTCTACCCATTCTCTGGCATGCATTGCATGCCTTACAACACACCTTGGAATCCTTGTGCAACATTGCCCACCATAGGCTTGCGTGAAAAATATTCTACGGAGTCGCCCTTCCTGCATAATGACATCCCACATCCCCTCCATGAGCTTCAACGAGAATGTTATTTCTCTCAAAATCTGGCACATATCTTCGCAATATTTCATCTGCACCCATCTTATATATATGTCTCCCAATAACTGAAAAATTTGCGGCGCACACTACTAATTCTTTCTTTTGTTGACTCGTATACCATTTCGGTGGCATCCCTATAGTCAATAAGTGAATAATATTTGCAAAATGATTATCCTCTACCCGCACCGCAAAATAGTTGTGCATCTGGCAACCCTTCCTCCAGATTATTGGGCTCCTCTCATGTGTCGATCTGCGAGAGATGATCAGGTCCCGCATTTAACCTCCCTGGCCTCACAATTACTTCAAAGTCATACTCCTGGAATAATAGAAACCATCTACAGATCTTCCCCCCCAACAAAGGCTTATTGACCAGGTATTTCAAGGCAGAATGATTTGTGTAGATCTTAAAATGCCCTCCTAACAGATAATGCCTGAATTTCTATAGTGTATACACCATGGCCAATCCTTCGCACTCAGTTGTTGAATAATTCTTCTCGGCCTTCGATAATTTCCTACTCACGAAGGCTATAGGGTATTTCATTTCTCCTTCACCAGCTTGCGTTAATACTGCACCCAACACAATGCAAGAGGCATCCACATGTAAGTGAAATTCCTTTTTCCAATCAGGGAATACCAAGATTGGCGCAATGACCATCTTTTCTTTCAATACATCCAGGTGGAACTAACATTCTTCATCCCAATAGAATGTTGCATCCTTCTTCAACATTTTCTCCATGGGCGTGGTA